>JADAZS010000051.1:0-263502 GCA_014872975.1 Diaporthe citriasiana | reverse complement strand
AAATTTATTATCTATATTTTTATATTTATTATATTTATATAGAAAATTAAAGTCTTATTAATATAATTAGATTAAAAATATACCTATATAGAGAATTTTATAAGGATTATAATAGTACTCTTTTTATATTTTTTAGTAAAGATTTGAGTGAGTTATAGTAGAATTAGTAGTAAAAAAAACTTAAAAAAACTGAAGTGTGTGCGCAGGCCTTGTGCACACAGACCGGGGGGGGGCATCACTTCGTTTGCAAGGGACAGCATCCAAGGTGGACCACGGCGGAGAACCACGACAGATCCACATTATTTCTCATTCACCACCAACAAGTTTAAGCAGTCCGATAACCAACAACATCTGAGCACCTATCTGCGACACTACCGACCGCTAGCCTCGTCATACAAAGGCATAACAATGCCTGTGTTCTGCTGCCAAGTAGTAACCTTAAGTAACCTTTGCACTACAACTCAAGGCATCATCATTCTTCACTTTTGACCCTGAGCCACCAACAGTTCGTACTTCAACTTGTTGAAATCACTCTCAACCAAATGATCCTCCAAATCGTGAGCTCTTTCGATGATGCCCTGCACAGTGATTCCTGTCAGGTTGGCCAGCCTGTATATTTTGATGAGCAAGACCGCGATCAAGATGATATGTAGCCAGCTGCTCAAAGTTTCGCCTTTCCTTGGAAGGGCATCCAATTCTCCTAACACATGCTCCACTTTGGTAGGACGCTGATCTCCAGACAAAAAGTCTCGTAACCTGTTGCTGCCATCCTCCCGGATCATTTGTACAGCCTTCACCATCCGCACGGCATACTCGAACAGGACATAGGGCTCATCTGGGAGCTCCCTCTCACGCGAGAGGGTGGTCTCGTGTCTGGGTGAATGAGTGAGCAGGATTGTGAGAAGATCGCCAAGGATGGTCTCGGAGATGCATGATGCCAGAAGGGCTGTACAGTATGCAGCTTGAGGAGCATCTTTCTCAGGATCGTCATAGGGCCGTCGTGGAGCTGATGCAATTGGGACGAATTTCCAAAGAGAGAGATGTTGGAGAACCAACTTGACTCTCCACTGCCACACCTTGACATCAGATTCATACTCCAGAGTTGGAAGAGGCAGCTGTACTGATCGTACCCAGGGCTCCATGTCAGATGTCCGCCTTTTTGGGGGTGCAAGTGGTAAAACGGTCATTCTCGAGGGCTTGAATATCTTCTGAACAAAGAGCCTATGTCTTGAATATTTCATATGGACGAGTCTTGTATTTTGAGGAACAACAATGAGACTTTATAACCCCACAGGACATCTGGACTTCATTGTTTTAGTACTGGACAGACAACAATCCACATATGACTGCATTATGGTCTGAAAACTCGTGGACTCATCATAGGCCACTTGTCATCCTGGATGCAGTGGAGTCTGAACACAAGTCAAGTTGACATCCTATTATGGCATTGGTTTGCACACAGGGGCAACATGGGTGACAGAGCAATTGTTGCCCTGGAGCTGGCTCATCAGTCTTGTGGAGACATGTCAAGCTTGCTGTCTGGCAAGCGGGCACAGGGTCAGAGTCGCAACCTAGCTGCAGCTTTGGCAGCTGGGCAGGTCAGGCCACTACTTGTGACATGAAGATAAGTTACAGAGGTTTATACACACTTGTGATGTAGTCAAACACTTCTGCGTACTGTTGGCAGATGTCCATTGGCTAGTCGCCCACATGGCGTCTGCCAGACTGCGGCCTCAATCTGGGTTCAACAGGCCACCTTGTGCTATTTCTTACATTCACATACAGTGGCTTTATGCCATTGTCCTATCTTCATTTGGTCCCCATACCTTTTTCCAGCTAAGGGTAGGTATTGTTCTGAACCTTGGAGGAGGCACTCAGGTCATGTATGCAGCATTCATCAAGCGCCTGGACACTTCAAATGTTGCAGAAAACACACTCAAGTCTGCACATCACATTTCATTTAGGAGGTCATGGATGGCTCGAGACTCTCTCAGGGAAAGCCAGCGCCCATGAAGCAAGCATGGAAAAGGGGCAAAACTTGGTGTCTTTCATCACCTGGGCAGTAGACAATTGCATATCTGCTACACCATAACTTAGCCTCTGCCTGTAAGCCACCAGTCCATCCTTACGTAGATACGATACAGAAAACCCAACTCCATTGTGAACATTTTTCTCGTTCCAACATTCTCCCTGTACCACTCGACCACATCGTACAATATGCGATCTGAGCTCTAGCCAGCCTCAAATCATACTTGGAAGCTCGGATCTCATTTCGAGCCAGACGTTCTCGCCTACGTCAACCTGCATATCTGTGGCTTTGTTGATGTATTTCCGGAGAAGCTCTGGTCGGCAAGATGGGAAATTCCTCTTGACAAGCAATGCGGTCACCAAGATCAAGTTTCGACGGAGGTCCTTCTTGTAGACCCTGCTGTGAACGCCCTCCAAGTTGTCCAAAAGTTCGTGGGTTGTCGTAAATCTGTATGCCGGTCCGGTAAGAAGGCTCCATAGCTGGGGATTGGCTCCCTTCCAGGAACCGCCACAAAGATTTTGAACATCAGTGACGAGTTTCTTGACATCCCGGAAAAGTCGAAAAGGATCATCAGGGAGCCTGTTGTCTTGTGAAAGGGAGACCAGATCGGAAAGGATGTGATCAGACACGCATGATCCTAGAAGCGAGAGACAGTGTGTAGCTGCAGCTATCTCTTCCTTTTGTTGCCAATCCCTGGGGGCAGGAGTGACGGGTGGCCCTGCAAAATCAATGAACCCCAATAGCGAGTTGTGCTTGAGCAAGTTCCTGAGCTGCCACTCCCAGACCTCGAGGTGAGAATCATATTCCAGCTTTGGAAGGGGCAGCTGGATGGGGCGCTTTGATGGGACCCAGTCTGTTTGCCACTCATGCTCCTTGGGTTGCAGACGAGCTGGAAAGTTCATTTTGAAGAAACGTAAGCCTTCGTTCAACTGATGAATGGTTTCCTTGAGACGGTCTTGTCTCTTGGTCCAGCACTGGATCCTTCTGATCGAGGACCACAGGGTTTATATGTCCCCATGCATTGATGTTTTTACCACAGCGGCACAATCCACGTGTGACTGTCGATGCCTTGGTAAATAATTCCAGAATTGTCGCAGATTGGACATGAGTTGTCATTGAGTGTTGTAAAACCATTCATCTTTTCTGGGTAAGACTACTGAAATGTTGGCATCTGGATGGTTTGCATATCCTATCTAGGAAATATCAATGACTCCGCAAACTGTGTGAGCTAGCCTCCTGTGTTGTGTAGAAACTATTCTGGGAGGGTTGAGTGGCATCTGAATTCACTTTTCCTACCACATTCTGGCTTCTGTAATTCAAAGGATGATTCACATCCCAGAGGATAAATTCTATCCAAACACCGTATGCGATGTTGTCCCTCCTCAAGCCTACCCTAGGGTATGTGGCATGGAGAAATTCGGTTACTGATTACCTACCACATCACACATTTTCACGAGGCCTGCCTGTAAAGCAGTTATACCTGTGTCACCTTGATTTACAGAATTCTTCTATCTATGTCCAAACGATCTCTAAATCTTCTCTAAGTACAGCAAACCATGGTTGGAAGACAGCACAAATGATTAGACCACCTAAACTCACAGACGACTCTCCACTGCAGTTGCCTCGTCACCTGCATTAAGCTCAGCTCTTGCCTGCTCATTAAGCCTCTTCCACATAGCCTTCCTCAGCTCATGGCCGTCCATAAACAACTGGAACCACCTCCTATCATACTTAGGCAGCCTCCTGCCTTTCCCATCAACAGGCTCTCCAGCAAGCTCTCTCACCTTTTCAAAATACTCCTCAAAGTCGGGATGGATCATGAGGAACTTGGGCCCATCCCCCTTCTTCTCCACCCTCTCAGCCTCCCACGCACGCATCTCCTCCAGACTGGGCAGTGTCCCCCTCCCAGCCAGCAGACGCGCGGCGTAGACGGCCTGCCACTCGAAGATCTTAAACGTCAGCCCCGCGCCGACAGCCCCGACAAACAGCAGCGTGGGGTCCTCCCGCCAGA
This sequence comes from Diaporthe citriasiana, assembly GCA_014872975.1. Lineage (NCBI taxonomy): Eukaryota > Fungi > Ascomycota > Sordariomycetes > Diaporthales > Diaporthaceae > Diaporthe > Diaporthe citriasiana. The sequence goes on along the minus strand of JADAZS010000051.1, from coordinate 259,462 downwards.
CAACGTGCTGGTACAGACCCGGGACGCGGTTGTTGCGCGTGGGCACCTGCGGGAGGAAGGGGAGGCTCCAGCTGTAGCCCGTGCCGAAGATGAGGTGGTCGACGTCCGGGATGGCTGTGCCGCCCGCGAGGTGGACGGTCCGGGTGCTGGCGTCGACGTGGGTTATCGAGGGCTGTTTCCTTATGCGGGGGTGATTGAAGGCCTCATCGCCAAAGTACGTGTTGAAGTTGTGGCCTATCACGACGGCGTGGACGGGGTCTTTAGTGACCTTGCTCGAGGCGAGGTCGTAGGCGATGTCTGCGGCTGACACGGAAGCTCCGACAGTCACTACACGCTGTTGGTCCCATCAGCTTCAAAGTTCACAGATCAGGTAGACAGGCGGGCAGGGAATAATTCCATCTCCAGCCCGTCTCCGAACCACTCACTCACCCTCCCTCTGAAGCCGTCGCGGCCCCTGTACATCTTACTGTGCAGCACGCTCCCCGGACGCGACGACTCAAAGTCCTCCAGCCCTTCGATAGCAGGCACCCACGGCACATTAAAGTGCCCAGACGCCACGACGACAGCATCAAATTTCTCGACCCACCACTCATCCACGTGCTCGCCCTCAACTTCCCGCCGCAGCGTGACCTCCCACTCCCCACCGACCTTGACAGCCCTCTCGACGGCGGTGTTGTAGGACACGAGGTCCTCATAGCCGTTGCGCGCCCACAGGCCCCCGATGTAGCGCCGCAGGACGCGCCAGTGGCGGAACGGCGTGTCTGCGCCGTGCCTGGCGACGGACCACTCGCTGCGCTCGGCGGGGATGTCCTCCGGGCCGCCGCCAGTGTAGCTCATGGCGACATCATCAACGTTAGTTTCAAGGTACGGGTAGATGGACGACTCGGCAAACCGCGGCTGGGCCGGCCTCGACGCCCGCACCGGGAGAGTCTCCGGGACGGGCACTGGCGGGTCGCCCTCACGTCGGGCCAGCGCGGCGAGGTTGGTCAGACGAGGCGGGGGTTTTGTGTCCCCTATCCTGCGTGGGCTGTGAGCGAGCGGTGAAAAATCCCGTTTATGGGTGAGAAGGCTTACCAGCATCCGCCTGGGCCTTCACGGCGCTCAAACACCTTTATCACGTCGAATGCCTTCTCCCGTGTCAAGGCGTCGACGGTGATAGCGCCCGCTGGACCGGCGCCGATTACTGCGACTCGCTTGACCGGCATCCTGACGATCGGCGGCGATGTGTAAGACCGAACGATGTAGATTCCAGCCCAGAAATGTAGAAGGAGAATCACGGCAGAAATGAATTCTGTCGAGTCGAGGTGGACTACGCGATTGAGACAGTCAGGCGTGGATTGGCTGTCATACGATCGATCTCAAGTCTGCTGTGACCTCGGCCATGTGTAACGATGCTCACACCACAGATCCGACTATAGTTTCCTCAGATGGCTGTATCTCTCACCCAGCAGGTCGGAAATATGAAATTCGCCAAGTAGTTCCCACTCGCTGTCTGTCAGCATAGGTAGGCAAGCAGGTAAACCTTCATCCTTCGGCCGACCGGATGGTGCGAGATCGCGCCATCTTCTTAAGCCGGGATTAGCCAGTTCGCCGCTGTAAAATGGAGCACATCTGTTGTTGTCTGGACTAGGTGATCTACTTCTACACGATTTTACAGTCCTTTCGTGGATTCTTATAACTAATTCCATACTCAATTCTGGCCAAGGCATTTTGCAACTCGATTGCGCCAAGATGATGCGGTACATGATGTGGGCATCTTGTATACATAGACTGTGCAGCGACGGTCTTTGCCATCGTTAGCCTCTGCTCGATTAGTGTAGATGCACTTCAAGTTTCCATGGCTTTCAAGGGAAATATACTAGACGCAGAGATCCACGTGAAACGCCACAGCTGTGTCTACTCAAGTTACAGCCTACAAACGCGTAGACTACTAGTCAGGTTAGAGGCTCAACGACCAGTGTGGGAGACATCACACATCAGTCTTGGGAATCAATGCCAATAATCCTAGCGCCTGCTATCATCGAAGCCCATGCCTGTCCTGCTGAGTCGTGATCTAGCCCATGTAATCCAAACGCCGGTCTATGCAGTATCGTCAAGCCCACGCAACGCAACGCCATGCAATCCATCCAGCCAGGTTTCCCAGCAGTTACCCGCACCACGATGCCTCAGAGTTTGTGACACATAGAGAGAACAAATCGCACCCCACCTACTGGCGAGCGCACATCATGACGCCCCATTCATCTTCACCATCTCATACTCGCCCGCACCGTCCCTGCCCCTGCCCCGTCCCCTCCCCCTAGAGAACCCCTGCTCCTCATCGCCATCCGCAGCCTGGCTGCTGCCCTCGCCACCACCGGCCGCACTGCCGTTCGCATTATTACTGTTGTTGTTGTTGCTGCCGGCCCCGGAGGAGCCCCCGCCGGTTCCGCCCCCGCCAAAGAAGACGGGCCTCAGCTCCCTGTACTGGCAGCCCCAGACGCCGAGGGAGACGCCCACGGCGCTGGAGACGGCCATGGCGACCCACCAGAAGACGTTGCGCGGCATCTGGCCGGTGTACAGGGACACGACGACGAGGTGGATGAAGTGGGTGGTGAGACCGAAGTCGAGGACGAGTTTGGAGCGGATGACGATCATGACCATGGCGACGGCCCTGCACACAGTCACAAGTCAGCGCAAGGAAACACGAAGACCACCGCGATGGAGACCACATCTCCCTCCCTCCCTCCTACCAGCCTGTGAACACACGGGGAATACTCACATGAACAAGCCTCCATCCAGGATCCACATGAAGGCGTTCAGCCAGCCCTGCGTCGTGTCCCCCCTGACGGCGGACCAGCCCAGCACCAGGTCGAGCGAGAACCCGCGACCGGACACAAGCGCGGTGAAGAGCATCAGCACGAGGGCGGCGAAGTAGTAGAGGGCCTGCAGAGCGGCGATCTGGCCGAGGATCCGGAGGGGCGGCAGCTCGGTCAGGGCGCCGGAGCGTGGCGGTCTTCTTCTCCGCGCCATTTCGTGTGAGTCGGCTGTGGCCTTGTGGCAGGGTTGGTGGTGGTGGTGGTGGTGATGATGATGGCTAGCAGTTGTTCGAGGATGGTGGATAGTTCGACTGCCTGCTACCTAGGGCGCATTTCGATGTGCAAAGGGGCAGAAGACAGATGGTAGAGTCGCGGTGTCTTGTCTATTGTAACGTGCTGGCAACTGTCGATGTTTTCGATCTGGATACTGAAGCTCTTGTGAAATACAGGATCCACTTTCTGGGGATCTAGAATCAGTAAGGAAGCAGTCTAGGCGGATGTATGATGTCGGCTTTGATGACAATGTGTTGTGTGGTGATCGCAATCACTCCCGGGTCCTCTAAGAACAGGTCCCTTTGCTACCTACCTAGGTACTTCCCGTCAAGGCTAGACTAGCGGAACACTGCCTGCAGCTTACCCCCCGGACACGGTACGGCACAGCACCAAGCTCCCGGCACTGACGTACCCCTCGGCGTGTGGCCTGACCGCCCAAACATTTCTGCCGCCGCGAAGCTCTCTGCAGCGAGTAGTGCAAGCCAGTTAGTTAGAGACTGAGTGAGTGCATCATTCATCCATCACCTAAACAAAACCTCCATCCCGCTCCGAACCTGCCCTCCCGATCCGACCACTCGACAATCCTGCAAAACCTCCCCCAAAAGTCGCATGCCAATCCAGTCCATCATATCCCTCTGCGAAGCAAAAGAAGATGGGACTCACAGATTTCTGGAAGTCGTCGACAGACAAGCGAGCCGACGAGGTCCGCAACGGCGCCGTCGCCCCCACCCGGACGGAGCGCAAGAAGTGCTGGGAGAGCCGTGACGCCTACTTCGCCTGCCTCGACCGGAACAACATCCTCGACGCCAACAAGGACGACAAGGCAGCGGCGAAGCACTGCGGCGGCGAGTCAGCCGTCTTCGAGAGGGATTGCGCCGCCGAGTGGGTAAGCAGCAACAACAACAACAACAACAACAAAAGATGAATCGCCGACCGACCTACCTTGATAGGATAGAGCAACTCGGCTAACTGGTTGGGGGTTTTGTCCCCCGGGTACCATACAGGTGACGTACTTCAAGAAGTGGCGCGTGGCAGAACACAACAAGAAGCAGAGGTTAGCGCAACTGCAGGCGCAGGGCGCGCAGAGCGTGCAGATACAGACCGGGCCGGCCGGCTCATAATGGCACCTCACCGGCTTCAGGGCCCAAGTCATAAGAGAGCCTGGACACCCTATATACCTCTCCCCCCTTCGAGCATTCCATGCCTCCCAAGGTAGACCGGATCCGACCGCCCCGAGGGGGAAGGCAGACCGTGCTGTATTCGGATGCTGCAGCCCGTGTGTACATACTCCAAGTGTGTAAATGGGAAAAGGATGCGCAAGATACAAATTCAGAGCAATTAGGATGTGAGGAAAGCATAACAAGTCGTATTGCTTCGCCGGGGGGGGGGTCACGGCCGGCGTTCAGGGGTGGCAGTCAAAATGTTATAATACCAGGAATCCATAACACTCCAATCAGCACCCATTTACTCACCTCAATTTTGAATTAGTAGTCAGACAACAAAGCAGGCCAGAGGCTATAACAAGACTCTGGAACCGTCACTCAAGTGACGTTAGCCAGCTGATGAAACGGGAAATATTCCTGAACTACCAAGCTGGTCATCTTGAGAGAGTAGGGTGTAGAAGAAACACAGCTCCAATTTCGATTGTCATCCAATGTTAGTCTATGAGGTATCATTGAAGCTATATACAATGCCCCCAGCATGCAATAAGTCATCCAAAACCTCCCTTCCTCATTCAACGCATCTCCATGGCCTGGGGAGGCGGCGGGAACAGGAGCAAGCCCATTCTGTATTGCTTTTCTCTTCCAGCGTGTTCATGAGAGTGTGAAACCAAAAGAAAAAGGAAAGGGAGTCAGCCTGATTTAGTCTTCATTTGAGAGATTTTTTTTTTTGCTGGCGGTGTCGATGTTGTTTTTATATCCATTCGTCTGGGGAAGAATGGACCAGTCCGCCTTCACTACCCTCCTCACTTCCCCTGGATGGAACAAAAACATTCCTGGACTTTCTGCTGTCTCCTCTCTCCCCTCTCTGCCCATCTAAACCTGTCACAAGAAACTCCGGAACAAACAACAAACACCGTTTAAAGACGACCTGGCCGATTCAACGCAGGAACAAAGGGGAAAAAAGTGTAAATGATCTGGATCGGTTCGACTCGGGTGGGCGTGTCAGTCGATAGACAAAAGTAGAGGAAGAATTGAAGTGGTAGAAGAAGACGAGAAATAAGCGGTCGAGAGTCAGGGAGAGGAGTAGGGGAGAAAAAAGAGTATTGACAAGAAAGGTCTGATTCGATGCTTTCGATGCTGTAGTGGTATCATATCGTTCTTTGCGCGAATAAACAAAAATCGGCACCCTCCCCCACTCTGGGGGAAAAGGGTTCTGCTGCCTCGGATGTGTCTTCCTCATTACCGCCCCCTGCCTTGGTCGTCGCCACTTTCTCTTTCCCCGTTCCGGCCTTGTAAGACCAAAACCCCTTTGCTTCCCATCCCAGGCCGTTGTCCCTTCCCGGAATGGTTCTTTACGCCGGCCCATTGACGGCAGGCAGCGGGGGCAGGGCCTTATCCAAGCTCTCCCGGCTCATCTGCCCCTTGACGCCGCCCTTGTCGGAGTATTTCGACACTTGGCTCCCGCTTCTCGCCCGGCCCATCATCTCGTGGACACCGATCCCGCTGTCGGCGCTCTCCGGCTTGGTAAGTCGCTTCCCGTGGCCAAATGCGCTGCCATTGCCCACCATGCTACCACTCGTCTTCGGCGGGGTTGGCGGTGCCCTAGAGGGCTCGCGCATATTCGAAAGCGCCGGGTTGCCCGATCCGGAGTTGTTACGGTCCTGACCGTCCCTCGCCGGAGTCACCGGTCGACCGTCAGAGCGAGCCCCCGCGTTACCTGATCTGTTGGCGCTGTGTTCATGCTCGCCGTTGGTAGAGCCTTCGCTAGGCTCCTCCACAATAGGCAAGATTGCCTGATTGGCTGCATCATGGTTGTTTGAGATCGGGTTGTTGGTGCCCATCATCGATGGAGCAGTAGCAGCCGCTATAGATGGGAAAATGCCGCCGCTGGCCGTGCCAGTCGTCTTAATGACCCGCTCCGGAACTCCCTGCTCGGTATGACCGTGCTTCTCCGCCTTGGAAGCAATGTGCTCTGCTCTCCGGATTGTCTCCTCCGCCTGGGGCGAGATGGCCCCAGAGCCGCGCCCCGGTGGCGCGGGTGGCTCATGGGTTGGGGCTGCCGGGATGTTGTTGCTACTTGACTTGCGGCCTGCACTGTTCCAGCTTGGCACGCGCTGTTTTGACTTCTCGGCGGCTGCTACGGCCTCGGCATTCTGTTTCTCCTCGGCCTCCCTCTGTGCCTCCTCGGGGGACATGGTAATTCCGGTCATGAAGTTGAGGAATCGATCACCATAATGCTCTGGTGGCAAGGCTGAGATTTGTGTGCGGTCGCTAGAGAGTCCTTTCCAGAAGTGTTCGATCTTTTTGATGACACCGTACTAGAGTCAAGTCAGTACTGAAATCTCCAAGAGAGAAGGTAGCTTCCTTTCTCAACTTACGTGGGTCAGGCAATCAATCACCCCCAAGTAGTAGATCTCTTCACCTGGGGTGTTGTCCTCGTGAGTGGCCCGCATGCCGCCGTCATCCGAGTAGAACAATGAATCAGATTTGGCGTTTGCGACAGAGTCCTCCAGGACATCAGGCATGCCAGACATGCTCTGTCCCATAGGCACTGGTCGTTCGGACTTGATCAGCTGCCGCATCTGGGCGGCACGGCGCTGGTTCTCGAGCTTAGAGGGTGTACGCATTAGTACCTGGTTAGGGTCCTCGGAGCCCTGGGCGCCGCCGGGGCTGAAGACCTGGAGGTTTTGGGCCCGCAAGTTCTCCTCGTTCCCCTTGCGGGTGTCGTGCACGCCGATCAAAAGAGAATAGTCCATTATGTGCAGCTTCTGCATCAGCTTGACGTCTTTCTGCAGCTGCTCCATGAAAAGACGCTTCTTCTGTATGCCGAGCTCCAGATGCCTCTGCCGCCTCAGCCAGTTCAGGTCCTTCAAGGTGGCGCGGGGGTTCTTCTCCAGGTCCTCCTCCTTGTAGTCTCTACCAATGGTAGATCCTTTCAGGTCGAAAGTAGTGTGGATGTCCCGGTGTGGCGGGAACAGGTTGTTCATGACGACAAAGTGGATCTTTCTGCCCCAAGGCGTCTTGACCCGATGCAGACCGTAGAACTGGGAGAGCAACGTGTTCGGGTTCTCGGTCACATGCTGGTAGTAGTCCTTCAATATCCTACGAAGGAACTTGTGCTCGCCGTGGTGGATCGTCTTGATGATGAACCTGTAGTCCCTGGAGAAGTAAAAGAAGCTGCCACTCTTTCCGGGCGATCCCAGCTCGGAAAGGATGTACTTTCCTGTCAGGGACATGAGGTAGTCGGCCGGATCGAGATGGAACAGCTGGCGCAGGTGTCGGAAGACCCATGGCGCATAGTCCTTGAACTTGAAGTCGTACTTTGCAGACGGGACAAGCTCATTTCCGGTGCTGCATTTGCGAAACTGTCAGTGACTTGAACGTATCCGTGAATCTGCAAGTATGCGCGCTCCTGCAAGACTTACATATCGAATGTTGTTTTGGACTTAGCCTCAAAATCCGCATCTGTCAATGGACGGTCCAGCTTGGCATTTGTGCGAGAAACGGCAACTCGTATGCCCGTCAACATGTTGTAGGCCGTGACCCAGTTTGCGTGCTTCTCGTCGACCTTGGTGCCGACCAGCACGCGGTCGTCGTCCTCCTCTTCCTTCTTCTTCTTCTTGCTGGCCCTCTTCTGCCTATATGCCTCTGCCCACCGCATAGCATCCTCGTCAGGGAAGGCCTCGTCGCGGGGGAAGTCGCTGTGCAATGATCGGGTGTTGCGCCTGACCAGGTTGATGGAGGCTCTCCTAGCGCCGCTGGGCGCGGCATTGGTAGGCGAGAAGCGACCGCTGGTAACTGCAGTGTCTTGTCCGTCACGCGACCCGCGGGGCTGGCCGGGCCTAGGAACCTCTAGGGTATGACGGTGTTTCAGCCCTGGGTTTGCTGGGTGGAGATTGGGCGTGGACGAGTTGAGACTTGTGTTGCCCGACATCTGGGCAGGAGAAGAGAACCTCTGGGGGGCAGGAGCGTTCGGATCCAGGCTGAACCTCTGGTTTGACGGGCTCGGGGATCGGATACGAGAACCCATGTCATTGCTGAGGCCATTACTGCCGGGTGCATCCCCTCTTTGGCCGTGCTGCATCGTCATGCCCGCCGGGGAGGGCTGGGCAGAGCCGGTGGTTGCAGAAGCCATCGACGTCCTTATCGAGGGGGGCTCAGCATAGCTGTGGGCTGAGGTGCGATCAGCTGTGCCGTTGGGCATCTGTGGTCGCGGGGGAGCGGCTCGGTCTGGTGGGGAGATGGTGATGGGGGCACCGTTGGACAAGGGCTTCTGGGGAGCGTCCCCGTGGGCGAAGCCGTTTGACCTCCAGTCATGTTCATCCCCTTCAATGGCTCCTTTGTGGCCATTGGTTGTGCTCATAGTCGAGGTCCGGGTGTCGTTGCCGTTCATGTGGGTGGCGTCCGACGACTCGGAGGTGTGTGTTGAGTGGGAGGAGCTGCCGTCAAAACTATCATTTGAGACGTGCGAGTTGACCGAGTGCGGGACGTGTCCATTGACCTTGATGTCGATGTTGGCGATTCCCTCCTCGTAGTGGCTGGGGCCGTTCAGGTGGAGGACTCCGGCGTTCTGGAAGTGAATTGGCGAGTTGTGGTCATTGAGGAACGATGGCATCTCGTACGGAGAGGGGCTCGGCGTCAAGAACAGAATACTAAATGAGCGATGATGGTCGGGAAAGCCGAAAGGGGGTTTGGGGAGGAGAGACGATAGTCGAGGATCAGGTCAAGGGTCGGGAGTCGGGAGTAGGGGTCTGAATCTGGTCCTGCCCGGTCGACGTCCCAATGAAGGGAGACAGATAGATGGAAGTCCGGAAGGGAGACGGTGTTCTGATAGTCTCTATGTGCTCGCCCTACCCGAGGAGTCGATGGATGTTGGTGACGTCCTCAAGCAAGGCAAGGCGTGACGTTGATATGCGTGGTGTGGTGTAGTGGCTGTGGTGGTGGTGGTGGTGGTGGTAGTTTGGTGGCTGTGGATGTTGAGGAGCGAGTCGAGGAAGGATTTAGGGGATAACGAGACGGGCGAATCGCGTCGGCATTGCTTGTCAGGCAGTAATCAATGGGGGCCGGGGTTTACTGTATTGTACGGGTGCAGGCTTGGAGGGTCTAAGGGGGCGGTCGCGTCTGGCGTAGGCTGTTGTGTTGGCGAGCTTGGCTCGTCTGGAGGAGGCGGTCGGAAGGGGGATCTCGTCGTCGATGTGTAGAGTGGTGTTTGTTTGTGTGCGTACGTATGCGTGTGTGTGTGTGTGTGTGTGCAAGTACAGTGGCCAGAGAATTGAGTTCTGAGGGTGCGGGAGAGGACGGGAAAGGACGTCGTCAGTTCGCTTGGAGATTGCGAGTTTTGCTAGGGCTGGAGCAGGAACTGGGACACTGGAACTGGCGGAACTGGGCAGAAAGCAACGTACAGGCAGGCAGGCAGGCAGGCAGGCTGGAAGAGAGGCTGGCAGGGCAAGAGGTGGTGCAAGGGGGGGTTCCCAAAAGAGGGAAAGGAGGTCCGGGTCTTGGGGGAGGGACTAGGACTACCAGGGCATGGGTTGGCTGGTCTGGCTGGGCGAATGTGTGTAACAGATCGGATTGGGCGGCTGAGCCACTGAGATGGGTCCCGCCAGCTCCAACACAGCTGAAGTGTCCGTCCAGCCGTCCAGGCCGTCCCAGCCCGTCCTAACTCTGGCTCCCACGTTTTGCTGCGGGTTGCAGGCCTGCCGGGGCATCTCGGATGGGATACGACAGGGCCAATCAAATCTTGACTGCCTGCGGTACACGGTACAGTACAGTACAATACACTTATCTAGTATCTACTGCTGACCGTTGTCTTGCTTGCTACACCCTTCACATGAGAACAGAACACCATCGGTGGTCGAGGGCTGCCGGCGCCTCGTGGATCCCGAACCGGTGGGCCACTTCATGTGCAGGACTTGGGTCAAGGTTGCAATGTTGCTGGGCAGTGACCGGCTGAGCCAGTAGGATCACCGAGCTCTGACGGCCCGAGACCGAAGCATCTCATCTCTCCCTTTTTTTGCCCTCTTCTCTTTCAGCTGTGGACTGCCCGGACTACAGGGTCTACAGTAACAGTTTGAGACTTTGACAGTCTGATGGTCTAAGAGTCTAATAATCAGATACATCGCTATATCGTGCTGGTACGATCCAAGTATGCTAATATTCATCGGCAACTTGGACGAACAGTCATCTCATAGTCTCTGCATGCCGTCCATCCGTCTCACTTCCCGCACTTAAATCGCCGTCGTCAATAGACACAGCAATAAATAACTCCCGTGCAACAACAATAGCAACAACCATGGGTGACCCGACCTGCAGCTGGCCGAGCTTGTATCCCACTGTATCCACAATTTCCTAGAATAACACGCTGCACATTTGACGACGCGCAAACCTCTGCTGGAGACAAATCACGTAAAGCCCATTCTGCAATTTCCACATGGACTGACCGTACAAAGGGTAGCCATCCTGCGCGAGGATAGTAGAAATATCACGACCTATCACACCGCACCTGGTTGTCTCTGTATAGTACTATTAAGCTTGACGCACAAGCTAGCTAACAGCCTGTCAGCCCGCCAGTGTGCTAGGGCTGCCAGGTACGGGGTACAGTAGTGGGTGGTACCACAATACGGGCCCTTCGACGATCACCCCCCTAATCATCTCCCAACGGTGTGGGTGCGGGAAAGCAGGTGAGCAGCAGGAGAGAGAGAGGGCGAGAGGAAACGTGGGGACCAAAGGCCACATGTCAAATCGGGCGGGAATGAGGTCACAGCGTCGGATCAACCAGCCTTCCTCGTCCTCTCGCTCGCCTGTCCGTGCCCCTCAAAACAAAACAAAAAAGGCGACATTGATCTGCACTTGAAACGACATGACAGCGTCGGCAGGTCCCAGGAGGGGGTGGCCCTGTCCACTTCCTATTCCTCTTTCTGCGTCTCTTGCTTCAGTGTAGTCTAACAGTGCAATCCAGTCATTTTTATCAAGCAATCGGTCGTTCATGGATTGTACGTGAACTATACGGGGAATACGCCTTCACAAACGGACAAAGACACGAATGTATATATGAACAAGGTTACCACAGTAATCCCGCCAGCCAATGCACAGGCATAAGATGTATCACAGCATCTGAACAAAGCAGGGCACCCCCAAGACCCCGGCACGACACTCCCGTCTCGCCAGCCCGAAACCCGACGCGGCGCACGCAACGGGTGAGCAAGCAGGAAGGGAGCCCCACAACTCATCAAAGAGGAAAAGGGGAGCACAAGAGCAACCCAAATCTCGTGGGCCGGGGACCCGCCCCCGCCAAGACCGCGAACGAGATGGGCAGTTGATCAAACCTGGCAGACAACTTTGCTCACAACCGGCCCTCGGAGCCGCGTGCCTTAATTCCAAAGGAAATAATAGACGCGGAGTAAAGTGTGAGTTACGCGTGTGAGAGATTGCTCAGTAGTGTTAGACCTATATGGTCATTACCGTATCGCCGTATCCCAGGTGCTGGGCTGCCTCTTTTTTCTTCTTCTTTCTTTTTGATGAGATGACGGATTGGTCATTTTCTCCATTGTTAAATGCAGCGCCCCAGAGCTGCAATTTGCTGGGGGTGTCGAAGGTGATGAGCATTCCAGCAACATCATCACCACCACCTAGCCGGCATTACGATGCCCACACGAGCCCACCCGATATATAGAATAGTAATACAACAAGCTGCAAATCCCTTCCCTTCCTCTGCCGCCCGAAACAAGGCTGTCGTCCTTGCCAGCAGGTTGCCTGGGCAGCAAGCCCAGGCAAGCCGGCGAGCTCCACCGCAGCCAAAACGTGAGCCCTTTGGGCCTCATTCAGCCAGGCCAGCATGTCAGGAGCAACGTTTTAAGCCCCGGCCACGACAGCCAGGCCGTCGTAGATCATCCTCTTGACCGCCCAGAACGTGCCCCCCTGCTGCGGTGCCCCGGCGGCTGCCGGCACGCAGATGCTCTCCACTTCGATCCGCCCCGTCGCGCTCTTCCTCACCGCGACGGCCCCGTCGATCAGCAGTGTACCCTCTCCCCGGAATTCGGCCGTGTGGCCCGCCGTCTGCATCGCCCGCCGCAGGTCCGCGAGCCGCAGGTCGCCCACGTGTAACGGCTGCGCCACCGACCGCGATGCCGACGCCATCGTCGTTGGCAGCACGTCCAGCGTTGGCACAACCGGCACCGCCGGCACCAATCCCTTCTCGTCGGACCTCTCCTTGGTTTCGGTCTCGCCCTCGCTCTTGAGGCGCTTGTGGGCGGCTTCCTCCTCCGCCGCCCCGGGCAGGTGCGGGTGCGTGTCCGCGTTGCCCTCCGCACCTACCAGCCTTGCTGTGACGGTCACGATCCCCAGGCCGCGGACATTTTGCCATTTGAGACGTTTGACGAGTGGTTCGGCCAGCTTGACGACCCAAGCATTCGTGTCCACGCTGGCATCGACCGGCACCCCCACGCCGGGCGTCAGCACCTCGGCCGTCGTCGTGCCGTTGTCGGCAGTGGTCATCTCTGCGCCCAGAAGCTTCTTGCAGTCGGCCGCAAGTGCCATCGTCTCCTCCTCGTTGCCAGACACGAGAATGAGCTTGCGTGGCTCAATGAGCGGGATAAGCATGTTGAGGGATCGCTTGTCGTGCAGGCCACTGAAGTCGACGAACGCGATTCGGAGGTTAATAGGGATGGTCTCTTTCGTGACGACCAATTTGGAAGGGCCCAGGTTAGGCACCTCTTCATCCTCCCCTCCGTCAAGCTCTTCATCTATGGCTGCGGAGCCCTCCGAAGGGGCGGCCATGGGCACGTCGTCAGACGCGGCTCGATTAAGCTGTGGCCGCTTGTTGTTGGTGTTGGCCTTTTTGCCGAGATCATCCCACTTTCGCTTCTTTCCAATGCCCTCGGTTTCCTCCTTCTTCACAGCTCCTTGTTCCTGCCCGTCGTCCTCCCGCTCTTCTGCTTTGAGGAAGTCCTCTGGTCGGATAAGATCGCCAAATTCGTCGGTCCTTTTTCTTCGCACGGGGATGGGGAATATTCGCTCCCTGCCTCGCTTCCCGCGCACATCGTAGTCATGCACGCCTGTCTTCTTGACCAGGACATTAATGCCTAGGTCCTCGTCCTTCAGGACCACCTTCTTCCGGCTTGCTTGTCCCATAGTTGTCGACACGTTCAGGGCTCTTCCTTGCTGTTCCGTCTCCGATTCTTCTGACTCCGTGGACGACTCGGATGAGGCATCGTCGACGCCATCTCCAACTGCCTCGAGGGCGGTTGCACCACCGGTCTGGAGCGTGGCCTGTAATTGCCGCTGCGTAGCAAGCCACTGCTGGTAGATTGTCAGATCGTTCCCATCCAGAGGCACTCGTTGTGCCTCGGCAATTTCGAGCTCTCTACCACCTCCGTAGACCTGCTCGGCAGTCTCTCCGTTGCTGAGATGCTCAGCCGCGACACCATCTCGGCGCTCTTTCCACCACTCCCATAATGTCCTCGATATCGACGGCGTGTTCTGTGAGCTGAGGTTCGGTTTCTCGGTGAGCACCACGAGGTTCTTCGAGTCTTGGGAAATTGACTTGAGGACATCTTTAGAAAAACCCCACTCCATGCTTCTGTCGCTCGCAAGAACGACCATGCCACGTGTCCACCCTTCTTCGGTCGACCTGCGAAGAAGACGCTCAACCTGTGTCTTTCGCTCTAGCAGTTTGAGGTGTTTGAAATCGAACGGGCCTGAATTCTTGCCCCTGTTGCCGTCTCCGTTGACGTTTTTGGAGCCATCCGCGACGGCCTCGAACTCGCGCACGATGCTCTCATCCATCCACTCAAACATGCTCCTAGCATGGCGCAACGTGCTGCTGATATTCCTCGCAGCAAGATAGAGATGGGCACCACTAAGGCTTCCTGCGGCATCCTTGCCCTTTGCTGCTTCCTCGCGCCACGCGTGCTCCATCAGGTACGATAGCTCGAGGACTCTAGCACTGGAGTCGACCGGGATTAGGACAGTGCCGCCCTTGGCAACGCATGCTCTGATGTTGTCGAGAAGCTGCTCATCTCGTTTGGTGCGAGCCAGTGATGTTGGTGTTCTGCTGCTACATACAAGCGCGGTGGGCTTGCGTAGCTGTTCGATGACCTCAGCTCCCCCGTGCCCGCCTCCCAGCCATGCCGCGCCCGCAAAGACGTTCTCTCGGGCCTGATTCCAGTCGACAGCGTAGACAATCGACTCCAATCCATGTTGAATGTGCCATATTGTGCCACCAAGTGTGTGCCCGGAGTTGTAGGCGGTAATGGTCAGGCCGTTGAGCGGGGGGGAGAAGGGAGACGGAAGGGGCTGGTGGGGTTGAGAGTACTTCAGCGGCTGGACGAGGGAAAAGTAACGGGCAATTTCTTCGGACGTTGGGGCCTGTCGCAGGAAGTCGTCATCGGGAGATGCTGACTGGGTGTAGGCATACGAGGTCTCGGCCAGGGAGCCATGGTTGATAGTCGTGGCAGCTGCCGGAGTCGAGGCGTACAAGTCCTGCAGCAACGTCCTCCCGAGGTCGATGACTGGTCTCGTGGCATAGACGGGGATGCGGGTGAAGAGCGGGAAGTTCTTGCAGCAGTGGGCAAAGGCGGCGAGGTGGGAGACGGTCGCATGTGTAAGGAGGATCAACGATAGCGTAGGGACTTGTCTGTGTTCATATCTGTTTAGCGACTGCAGGCATGGGCAGTGGCAAGGATGCGACCAAGCAGGGGAGCTGTGGCATACTTCTCGAGCTCCTTGAGTTTCTCAACATCAAAGGTCTCATCCCATCCGACGTCGATGAGGACCTTGACACCTCCATCCAGCTCCAGCAATGACTGTGAGGTGGTCGACTCTGAGAGAGCCCCCTGCAGGGGGCAGAACGTGAACATGGTCGCCCTAGATCGATTCTACGCTGTCATGTGCATCTTCTCTTCCAACCTTGTCCTGGATTGCGATGGAAGTTTGCGCGCGGTTGGGTTCAGTGGCAGAAAACAGCTGATTAAATCAATTGAACTCTACTAGCCACACCAGGTGGATTTTTTAAAGAGTGGGAGAGAGTTGTTCAATGAGTGTGTGTGCAGCAGTCTCAAAAAGGCATCACACTTTCTTTGGTTTCGTTGGTGTTGTTGCCTGTCGGTAGGTACAAAAGAAAAGAATCCCTGGACTTGCGACCGGTGGGTTGACCTGAATTGACGTGCAGCACTCCCCCGGTACAAGCTGACAAGCTGCAAAGTGATCAACACGAGGGGTGGTCCCCAGCGGCAGGCAGTCTGACTGCTGGGGGGGGAGAGCATGGATCCCTGTCTAGTGTTCCTGGTGTCACTTTTTGGAAAGGCCACCTTGAGCTTGACCATCGAGCGACGATGCGGGTGAGGACCGTCTCCCGTATTTTATTACTACCCAATCAACCTGGTCCATTGGACACACTCTCTTGAAATACACTCACGTCTGTGTGAACACACCTCCAAACTCATCCACGGCCATGCTGCTACTCGCCCAAAGCCAGTGAGCCTGTTTGCATCTCCTCTCTTCTCTCCCACTCCCTTGGCGCAAGCACGAGCATCCTAGACGCACCTCGGCGATCATCCACCATCACGGGCACGCTGTCCCGCGATATCTGCCACTCTCGCCTTTGCCTACCTTTGCCGACTGAATCCCTTTCGCACACGCACGAGCACTCACCTTCCGAGCACTGCAACAGTCTCTTGTTGTGCAAACCGTCAATATGGACCATGCCATGTACCATTCCCTGGGCATGGGTCAACAAGATCCCAATGACCCAAACAGCCAGTATAATCAGTCGAACCAGGCCGCGCCGAATCAGTTCCAACCGCCCGTTGCTCCCAACCCATACCAGCAGCAGCAGCAACAACAGTTTCCGCCCCAGCAGGGCACTCCTCAGGGACAACAATACTATGGAACGCCTTCGCCAATGCCTCCTGGCGGTCCCTCGCCACAAGCGACCCAAGGATATTTCCAGGGCCAGCCTCAAGCAGACCCAAACGACATCACATCGCAGATGGCAGGCATGTCGCTTGGGGCCGAGGGCCATCAAGTTGGGACGGGAAAGAGGAAGAAGAAGGACAGGCACGCATACCACCAGGTCGAATCCACCGGCTCGTCTCAGGCATTCAACGGCATCCCTCCTGCAGGCACACCTGCTACGGCCTTCCTGAACGCCGACCCAACAGGAACCACCGGCTTCATGGGCCAGCCAGGCTTCTCGCCTCAGCCGAGTCAGGGCCAGTTCCCGGCTCCCCATTCCCCATACACACCCGGCAGCGCTGCCTCTCCAGCAGAGTTCGGCGCGAGGAACGGGTCTACTGAGGCTGCTGTCGCCGCCGGAGGGCAGAACAAGGTCTCCCAGGACGAGCTCCCCAGCGTGCCCGCCGCCAGAGACGCTGCGCAACAACACTATCTCACCAACATATACCCTACTTTCGAGAAGCATGTGCCGCCTCCGGCTTCCGTCTCCTTCGTCGCCTTTGACCAAGGCAACTCGTCGCCCAAGTTTGCCCGCCTGACCATGAACAACATCCCCGCCACCACCGAGGCCTTACATACGACCGGGCTCCCCCTCGGGCTCATGCTTCAGCCTCTGGCCCGGGCTCAGGCAGGCGAGGCCGAGGTACCCGTCCTGGATTTTGGCGACATTGGCCCGCCCCGGTGCAGGAGATGTCGAGCTTACATCAACCCTTTCATGATGTTCCGTTCGGGTGGCAACAAGTTTGTTTGCAACCTCTGCACATATCCCAATGATACCCCGCCAGAATATTTCTGTGCAACCTCGCCGCAAGGCATCCGTGTCGACCGGGACCAACGGCCGGAGCTTTGCCGTGGTACCGTCGAGTTTGTCTGCCCCAAGGAGTACTACAACAGGCAGCCGGTGGGCTTGCGATGGCTCTTTGTCATCGACGTGACTCAGGAGGCTTATAACAAGGGCTACCTCGAAGCGTTCTGTGATGGCATTTTGGCCACACTGTACGGTGCGGATGATGCAGGAGAGAAGGATGAGAATGGAGAGGCAAAGAGGAGGATACCGCCCAACTCGAGGGTTGGCTTTGTCACTTATGACAAGGAGGTACACTTCTACAACTGCAGTGTAAGTGTCCCAGGCCTTGTGGCCTGTTCTAGAAGCTGACTGTAAATCTCAGTCCGCGTTGGAGCAAGCTCAAATGATGATCATGCCCGATATCGAGGATCCGTTTGTACCACTGAGCGATGGGCTATTTGTTGATCCCGTGGAGTCAAAGTACGAATCCTGTTTTGACTCTCCCTCGTTTGGAAACTTAACGCTGACCATAACACAGGGCTGTCATCTCGTCTCTGCTTACAAGATTACCACAGATGTTCTCCGCTATCAAGAACCCAGAGCCTGCCCTGCTGTCCACTCTCAACTCCGCCGCATCTGCTCTCGAGAAGACAGGAGGCAAGATCATCTGCTCACTGGCAGCCTTGCCAACGTGGGGTCCTGGCCGTCTCTTCATGAGGGACGATGGCAAGCACCCAGGTGGCGAGATAGACAAGAAGCTCTTCACAACTGAGCACCCTGGGTGGAGGAAGTTGGCCGAGAGAATGGCTGCCGCCGGAGTCGGAGCCGATTTCTTCCTCGCTGCACCCACTGGTGGCTATCTTGACATTGCCACAATAGGTTACGTCTCTGCTATTACCGGCGGCGAGACCTTCTACTATCCGAATTTCGTGAACGGAAGAGACAATGCCAAGCTGTCCCTAGAGGTGAAGCATGCAGTCACTCGGGAAACTGGCTACGAAGCCCTCATGAAAGTGAGGTGCTCTAATGGCTTGCAAGTCTCTGGATATCATGGCAACTTCATCCAACACACGTTTGGTGCTGATCTCGAGATTGGAAGCATCGATGCGGATAGGGCAATCGGTGTCACTTTCAGCCATGACGGCAAGCTCGACTCGAAGCTGGATGCTCACTTCCAGTCGGCGCTCTTGTACACCACTGCAAACGGCGAGCGCAGGGTGCGCTGCTGCAACATTGTGGCCAGTGTGAGTGACAATGCTAAGGAGAGTATCAAGTTTGTCGACCAAGATGCCGTCGTCTCGATCATCGCCAAGGAAGCAGCAACAAAACTGGCAAGCACGTCAGCCTCATTGAAGGACGTTAGGCTCATCCTGCAGGAAAAGACCATCGACGTGATGGCCGGCTACAGGAAGCACTTTGTTTCGCAGTCGTACCCACCAGCACAGCTTGTCATGCCGGACAAGCTAAAGGAGCTTTGCATGTACATGCTTAGTATGATCAAGTGCAGAGCTTTCAAGGGCGGAAATGAGACCTCGGACCGACGTGTGCACGAGATGCGAATGATCCGTGGGATGGGCTGCCTAGAGATGAGCCTGTACCTCTACCCGCGCATGATAGCCCTGCACAATCTCCAGGAGACTGAGGGCTTCGCAGACCCATCAACAGGCCAACTCAAGCTGCCGCCCACGATGCGCAACACCTTCAGCAAGGTCGAGCCGGGCGGCGTGTACCTGATGGACAATGGTCAGCAGTGTATCCTGTGGTTCCATGCGCAGACTTCGCCGAATCTTATACAGGATCTCTTCGGCGAGGACAAAACAACGCTACAAAGTCTAGACGCCTACACGAGCGAACTGCCAGTGCTGGAGACGCTCCTCAGTGCACAAGTGAGGAACATCATGGAGTTCTGGAAGACGCTGAGGGGTTCCAAGGGCTTCACTGTCCAGCTTGCAAGGCAGGGCATTGATGGCGCCGAGTACGAGTGGGCGCGCGGCCTTGTCGAAGACAGGTACGTCACAAGCCATAACGAGGACGGAAGAGCGTATGCTAACGTGACAATTAGGAATAATGAGGCGCAATCGTATGTAGACTGGCTCGTCAACATACACCGCATGGTGCAGCTCGAGCTCGCGGGCCAGCGCAAGAAGGAGGTCGAGACGGAGAATTCGGCCTTGGGCACCTTTGCTGGTCTGAGGCCTGCCTACTGGTAGAATCTACCAACCCTATGGAGCAGGTGCCAGGCAGGGGCCGCGTCGCGGGATAATACCCAGGTCCGGAGATGGGCAGTAGCCAATAGTCAGAGTCTTTGCATCTCAGAGAGAGGAGCTGGACATATTGGATGATTTCATCTTACACACGGAGTGGTGCCCCATCGGGCGAAGATTATGCAAAGCGATAGTGACTTTGACTTGGAAGTATATGTTGCCGCATGATGCAGCCGCTAGTATGACGTTGCAAATCCAAATATTACAAGATTTGTTTCAGCCCTCTCCCTCCTCGGAATTCCGGCTCGCGTGCATCGTCTCCGTCTGTGAGCATTGCGATGCCATGACAGTCGTACTCGAACAGAGAGGACACGAACATGGCACTCAAGACTGGTCCAACACACCGGTCCTCTCCCTTGAGCACAAACAAAAAACCTTCTTCCGCGGGGTACGCGCGACGAGATTCACCCAAGAGTCAGCATGCCAATCATCCCAGCATCGTTCTCTCGTTCAGCCTGTTGAGGCGGAAGTACACGCAGGTTGTTCTCCGGTGGTGTGTGAGATTGGGAAGCGGCTAGGCAAGTAAGATGAGACAAGTGATCGAGGCCGCCTCCCGGTCGGTGCCTGCGTGAACCATCGAATCGTTTTCCCGATCGAGGAAGAAGGAAGACAAGAGAGAAGAATCGGGTCCCCAAGAACGAAAAAAGTAGAGGTCTTTACCAAAAAAGGGGAGCGGGATGGGATACGGCAGAAGTAAAGAGGATGGCCTATACGGCACATACATGCATACAATACATGTGATGCGGGTTGCCGTAGTGGATCGCCAAATCCCCATCCCCTACGTGCGTACGTCTGCAGGGAAGAAAGAGGGAGAGAGAAAAGAAATCCCAACAATAATACAGGCCGGATGGATGGGTGGGTGGCTACATGAGTGCTGCCGGGGTAGTGGGTGACGAGGGCGTCGAATCTTGCATGTCCATCTGCGTCTCGCTCTGTCATACATTACCCTGCATTAGGCGACCGTTGGATGATGGGGTTGTGCCAGTCTCTGGCGTTTTCTTATTTAATGTCTTAATCTCCGAGTATGTGTGTGTGTGTGTGTGTCCCCCGCCCACTTGTCCTCGACGTTGAGCTGCTACGTTGCACGGCGACGGCCCAAGGCCTGCACAGTGTGTTGCTCTCTGCTTGGTCTTCTTTTGGTGGTTTTCTCTTCTCTCGTCAATTTTGATCCGGTAGTCTCTGTACCAGTGTGCAGACGCCGTTCTCTTTCTCTTTCACGGAACCTCTCCCCTTTTCTTGCTTCCCCTCCGCCTTGTGCGGGTGTGTGTGTGTGTGTGTGCTTGCTGGCTCCAGACGAGGCCCTGCCTGGCTCAGGAATGCATCGAGGCTTGATGCATGTATCGCTTAGCCTTCTTCAGGCCGTAGGACCTGCCCGTCGTGCGACCTGACATGCACGATCGGTGCAACTCGATCTCACTCTTGCGCTACGTTCCGCCAGAACGACCGAGGATCCTTTTCCTTTTTTCTTTCTGCCTCTTGACCGGGCCCATTTGGGGCCAGGATTGGGGCACACGAAGCGGTCGAGGTGTCGTGTCGTGTCTCGTCTTGACGTGTTTTTCTGTCGTAGCGCTGGAGAATTATGTCAAGGCAAGCCACACTCTAATGTTCGGCACTTTTGGACCACACTAGAGCCAGCCGGCCAGCACATCACACCGTCATCATGTGCTACAGATTCAACATTAGGAATGTCTGTATATGCTCGCCGGAGCGCCATCAGGAATGAAATTCAGTCTTGTTGCCCGTAGACGTGAGAAACCCCTTTGCCCGACCCTCGCCTCGGCAGGTTGGACACAAATGTTCTCATATCGCTTACAGACATAACATCTAGATGCCATTCGTGCTTATGGGAATGTGGATCTGTGGCCCGAGTGACGTCTCGGCAATCTGAGACAGTCGAGTACCATTTTCATGCCTTCACACCGCTATGGTTGTCGTTTGGCCAGTGTATCAATGATCCGGGTCAGGCAGCCAGCCAAATCATTCTCACACCTCTCACGGGCTCTGGACGCTCGATTCACGGAGGAATTCTGGCTTACACACTATACGAGAGACTCCCTTGATGGAACGCCATCTATATAGTTCAAGGAGGAAACCGGGCTCAAGCTTACTCCTGCTCGCTCATCCATGTGTGCAAGTGAGTACTGATGCATGCCACTACAAGTAAACATGAGCTTTGACCCGTATGATTCCGATATTCCCAGGTCAATGTCTCAGTACAAGGGGCACACAGCAAGTGGGCAATTCATGCTCAAAGCCGTCAATCATTTGTGCTTCGCATGAGAATGGTCTGGACTGTCTGCTGCATCTCTTTTGGTATCTATTGATCGGCCTCGGCAAAGCTTTTCCTGCTCGTCCCGCAATTACCTGCGCCCCGGTCCGAGAAAAGCAACGCCATACCGCCGCCCTTCGATGTTAAGGCGTGGGGGTTTCCTTCTTCGTCTGGTGACTAGCGATGCGCATTTGCTTTTTTTTTCCTTTGAAAAAAAATGATTTGGAAGAGACGTTACGGGTGATATGCAACACTGGATTGTTGTTGTCTGATCTCGGCCAGGCTGCCTGATAATTCCCAGATCCGTTGGGGACGTGACAATCAGTTGATTAAGTCAACACACCACTCGTGTCAGCAGAGACAGCGCCCCTTTCCGCGACAGCAGTGCGAGACTCAGACAAGTATGTGTGGGCCTCGAAATCGACACCAATTAGGCGAGGTCACATGAGCTGTATCCGTCTCAGACGGTTCAGCCTCCTTGGGTGCACCGCATGAGCTGTCGAGGCTGGGGCGCTTCGGGTACGACGTCGTTCCGCATTCCTTAGGCCACCACATACAACACAAGATGCCCTGAGACCCGCAGATCACAGATCTTGCATAGGTCCTGCGCCATTGCTGCAGCCCTGGGAGCATAGGCGGTGCGGGATCCTGACGTAGGCGGTGAAGCATCCAGGGAGGTTCTAAGCCGGACACCGGAGAAACACCCGGATCGACATCGCGGTTGGGATGGAGGAGGGGGGGGGGAAGACATTTCCAATTTTGCGATTATTGTAAGTGTGATAGAGTAGAGTAACGCAGACGGCCGGCCGGCGAGCCACCAGCCGGGGCAATTTTTGAGAACCCCAGAAACCGAGTATGAAGACACGGAACGAATCTTTCCCCTCCCACAGAATCAGACCTCCAACAAAATTCAAGATAGGCGCCATCCTACGTACAAAGCCCTCTGACTGGACCGGCCAAAGTAAGCCACAGGCGGCCTCCAGCATACTATTTCCTGCTGTCTCCTGTTCCTGATGCTTTCCCTAAAGCCTTGGTCTAACACACAAGGTTGCCCAGTCCCATTCTTCCGTCAGGCTGCTGTGTGACTCTTTGGATCTCGGCCGGATTGAAGACCCTTTCGAAGACGGCCATGTCCGTCGGGCAGGCTGGGATCGAAGACGAGCCGGACGACTTACCTTTCCCCTTGCTTGAGCTGCTGCTGCCGCCCCCACCCGAGCCACCACCACCGCTGCTGCTGCCTCTGTTCTTCTTGGCCGCGTCCTCGAGGATAAGGCGCATCGTGCTCTGAGACGGGTCCTCAAACACGAAGGCAACGTTCTCGATCCTGCCTCGGAGGTTCGTATCCCACAGGAAGACCTCACGCCACAGCTCGGCCATCTCTTGCGGCGGGTTGCGGTACCAGTTGCCCAGGCCAAAGTCGCCGATGACGACGTTGCGTATGTCGTTGTACGCACAGATGCTGAGGGCCACCCGCAGCTTGTTCTTGGCCATCTCGCGCTCGTCGTCGAACGAGTACTTGGACCCGCCCTCCTTTAGTTTGGGCCGGCACATTGGCGTCACAGAGACTACTGGCAGCGCCCGCCACTCCTCCAGCTTGCGCTCCTCGTACCTGTCGTGCGGGCCGCGGAAGACGACTGCCCCCATCGCAAAAACACCTGTCAGCCGGGTGGGTCCAAATACTCCGCGTTTGGTTTGGTAAGTTCAGAAGAAAGGGGCTTTTGACTTGCCGACCCTGTCAGAGTAGATGCCCCCCGCCCAGGGCAGGGGATAATGGCCCCCGGTCACGTAGGACGCAGGACCCGGCGTCGCGATCGTGGCGGACAGCGTGCTCCTCCGGCACAGGCGCTCCTCGTAGCCCACGACGCCCGTCTCCCAGTCCCCGCCGGGCCTCTTCTCGTTGGCGGCGCATATGAACGCTACCCTTGTGTTGTTGTTCCGCGCTGACCAGTTCGTGGCCAGATCAACGGGATCATCCGTGTGGATCCCTAGGGTGCGTGTTAGTGAGACCATGCGGTACGACCAGGTACGACGTGCGTCCGAAAAGTCGGGGTAGCTGTTGTGTAGACGCACAAAATGTTGGGTTTGCAAGACCCATGGGCCGCTGGGGAAATTGATCTGGTGTGAAACTGAGTGGGTTCGAAAAGAGGTAGGAATACAGCGGCCATGTGTTGGCGTAGTGCTTGCGAATGTAAGGGATGGTGCTTCTCTTGGTCTGAGCTGCCACCTCCGAAGGTTTCGGCTTGGATGATCTGGATGAGCTACCGGGCGGCATCTTGTCAGAGAGCCGGCTTCTTCACAAAGGCCAGTGGTTGCGAGCAGCGGTCTCAGAAAGCAAGATGACGGTACTGGTCAGCCGTAGATAGACACCGTGGATCGCGGTAGGGCGGAGGCAAAGAAATGAACGAGAACGGGGTGTCAGTTGGTGTTGGAAGGCCACGTTGGGGGGAGAGGAGCACCGGTGGACGATACGGGTCAGCCCATTATATAATTACAGAGCTCTAGACAGGCTTGAGCAGAAAATACAAATCGCGGGCGGGTATGGTTGCAGATATGTCTTCGATTTTCGGCAGCAGTGGGCATGGAACGGGCAAGTACGGACCATCCCAAGCGAAAAATCAAAGACTGTTCAAGGCGGCGGTGTAACCGGGTTGCTTGAAAATATCCACTCATGTCTCGAATACTCAATGGGAGGGCCAAACCTGGTGACGAGCCACGAGGTAAGTTGTTGAGCGCTGTATATACACTGCCACTTTGACCCAGGCTGCCTCGCTCGTGCGGCGTTCGCTATAAAGCGAGCAAGAAGGCAGCAGATTGGTGTAGGACCACCTGATCCAAATTCATGGTTGGCGGGTTCAGAGAGTGATATGAAGGTTGCAGGCGGCCGTCCGCGACCTGCTACTGCAATCTGCCGTTTGTTACACCAGATCTGGATTTGGCTGCTTTGTGACCTGTTCCCTAGCGCCCCTACGCTTCCTGCCTTGCCTTTCTGCAGGTCAACGATGCAATGAAACAATAGGAAACGGGACAGGTTTGGCGGCCGAGTGGGTGACGGCTCCGGTCGATAGCGTGAAGGGGCGTCTTGCAAGACAGATGTGGTTTAGCGAAGAGCCACGCAACGGTTTCTTGATTTGATTCCTCACGAGAAAAAGAAGGGAGAAAACGGACTGTGGTTTACTGTTGGCAGTTGCTAGTGCCTCCCCGCCCAGGAGTCCTCGGGACGGAAAACAAGAAGACGAGGTCATATGTCCAGAGGAATCCGGCCGTCCAGAAGGCCGAATGAGGAAGCTTGTCGCCCTCCGTTTGCAAGCTAAGGGCACTGCTCGAATCCGACAGCCTGGGACGTCCCACATACACGTTCCAGTGGAGCCGCTGCAGGCCGAGTGTCAAACGATGAGGATCTTGCCCGCAGCAGCAGCTTGGGGTGGATGGCCAACCACAGTGGTCTCCTCGTCCTGCTTGCCTGAACAGCGTCCGCCGCAGTATTTGGAAGGCACACTCGATGGCCATAGCGGGAAAGTGAGTGGTAGCACAATCACGTATATCAAGACCGGGCTATCTTTGTATGTTGACTTCGCTCCCCTTCATCAAAGCTTAGCCTCGCCTTGCCCGAGCTGGCGCAACACATGGAGCATTCCCTGCTTGGCAGGACCAATTCTCCCGTCCTGGCTTGGCAGGTTGAGTATGTGACCGGAAGAGACGGCGGTGCTCACCAGATGCTTTGTACTTTTGATGAGTGATGTACCCCAACGGACTGAAGCACCGAGTATGTGTTTGCCTTGGGGCCAAGACGGACCGCACGAACCAAGCTGCTCGCGCGGAACTCGCGGAGCAGTGGCCGGCGCCGTTGGCAAATGCTTCCATCCATGTGATATGTGATGGCGCAGGATGTCAGACAAAGGGATCTGGATACTGTTTGGTTCGTAGGAAGGGAATCAGAAATGATCTGCAGCAATCTGTCTCCCAACACCAACGACAACTCTCTCAGCCTGGCTCTCGGCCCGGCAGTTCGCAACGAGGAACTCGCCTGAGCGCATGAGCATGAAAGATACCGTGAAGATCGTGCGATATGCAACTGTCTTGAGCTTTGTAACGAAGCTACAGGTCAAGGCGCCCTGCGTGGGTGAAGAGGGAACATCTGGACCCAATATATCGATTTGGTCAGGGACAAAGCTGATCCTGTGTGGTTGGCAAACGAGTTCAGACAAGGTCTGTCCGTGTTCGCAGCCATACTATCCCACCACCTCTGGCGGTTGAATTGGGATTCAATCATCGTGGATGGCGTTTGATGCCAAGACCCCAAGGTGGTTGAGGTCGAGCGCCACAACTGGGTTAGTAGTGGAGTGCAGCATAGTACCCCAAGGTAGGTTCCGTTTGCCGTGTACAGTACTCATCTGGCAAACGGCCTGAAGTGGTCTGTGCACGTGAGTTACGTAACATCCAACGCGCCCACTTATTCCTTCGCGTGTGAGCTGCTGCTGCAGGGACGTCAGTAGAGCAAATTGACAATGTCGAGGTAACTGCGAAGCCGACATGATGCAGATCACGCCTTGGTCTCATTGAATCTCGGCTCGCCCTTGAACCTCTTCTGTGCCAAATTCATTTTCTGGCAGAGACATGCGCGCAGCCCACTTAGCGCTCGCTGCTAGGCACCTGCCGTTGAGGAGCAAAGCATTCATCGCGTCTCCTGCAGTGATATCGCGCTCAGCCCGTCGCTACGTGTCCAGTGGCGCTGGCAACGTCCCTTCTAGGCCCATCGCGAGGTTGCTAGAGTGGAAGCCCCAGGGAGAGGTTCGCGATGTCGTCGTCAATGGCTTCATCCGCTCCGTGCGGTCCATGAAATCCCGCTCCTTTGTCGCTCTTGGAGATGGTTCCTCCCTTGCTCCTCTGCAAGCCCTCGTACCCACGAGCCAGGCCCAAGGGTGCGGATTGTTCTTCCAATTCTTTTGTCTTGGGTTTGACACCATCGATGCTGACGGTTCGTCTCTACATAGTCTCGCTCTCGGGGCTGCCGTTCGTCTCACCGGATCCTGGGTTCCCTCCAAGGGTACCGGACAGTCTCATGAGCTCCAGGTCGACAACGTCCAAGTCCTAGGCCCTTCCGACCCAAAGGTGCATTTCTGTCCCGCTAATTACCTCTCTGCAAGCTGGCTGAAACTTCGGCAAGCCTGAGATGTTCCGTGATCGAACTGACCATCGTCATCTTCAGACATTTCCGATTCAGAAGAAGTACCAAACTCCTGAATACTTGCGAACCATACCCCATCTTCGGCCGAGAACTCCTTTCAACTCCGCCCTCCTCAGGCTTCGGTCCGAAAGCATTGCGGCTCTGACCCAGTTCTTTGCCACTCGTGAATTCGTCCAAACCCACCCTCCTATCCTGTCCTCGTCTGACTGTGAGGGCGGTGGGGAGGTTTTCAAGGTCGCCCCTGCGCATCAAGACGAGGGCGAGACTGCCGACTCGTTCTTCCGAGCACCCAAATATCTCACAGTATCGACCCAGCTCCATCTCGAGGCCCTCGCGCAGGCTGTCGGCAATGTTTGGACCTTGTCCCCGACATTCCGGGCAGAAAAGAGCGACACTTCGAGACATTTGAGCGAGTTTTACATGCTCGAGGCGGAGATGAGCTTTGTGGATCACCTAGGTGGTGTCATGGACATTGTCGAAGAGATGCTACGCTATCTGACCACAAGTCTCTACGAGTCTCGAGTGGCTCAGGAGCTTCGATCCCCAGGCCAAGACAGGGCTTCTGGCGAAAGTGCTGCGGACAGGGCCACGCCAGAGGCAGTCGACAGGAGATGGCGGGGAATGATGCAGGCTTTCTGGCCGCGTGTGACGTATTCTGAAGCCATCGATATCCTCCAGAGAGACTCCCAACTCTTCAAGCAGCCGCCGTCGTGGGCCGCAGGGCTGCAGTCTGAACACGAAAAGTACATCGCCCGCGTGGTTGGAGATGGGAAGCCGGTCTTTGTCACAGACTACCCATCAGAAATCAAACCCTTCTATATGCGTGCAACCCCGGAGCTCGGTTCAGGAACCCGCCTTACCGCCGATTGTTTCGATCTCCTGGTGCCAGAATATTGCGAGATCGCCGGCGGCTCGATGCGTGAACATCGCCTGCCAGAGCTCCTTAACTCCATGAGAAAATATGATATGCCCACACCCGCTCTGGACGACGCCAGCATTCCAGCTGTGGATAACGCGACACCGCCATCCGGCAGCTTGGATTGGTACGTCGACCTGCGGCGCTGGGGATGTCCTCCTCATGGGGGTTTCGGACTAGGCTTCGATCGTCTACTCGGTTATCTGTCTGGGGTCCAGAGCATCCGGGACACTGTGACCTTCCCCCGATGGTACGGTCGGTGTGACTGTTGAGTGGGACACAGGCGTACTGGATCTGGACGAACTCGGGCACAGATCGGTCCATATAGACAGCTTTCCATGCTGTGCTCGTCAAAGCTTACCTACTTGGGATGCTCAGAGGCCGATCGTGCTACCAACCACAATAATCAAGTCCTGCAACACGGCGCCAGTCATGTCTCGCTGGCAATCAATTATGCAACCTTCCTTGCGAGGATTATGGAAGACCGTTTCCTGGCCATTGCACGGCTCCAAGGATGAGGCTTACAGTTGACAGGTTTCGAGATGTTTTCCGGGCGACGTCAAATGCGACCTGTCGAGAATTTACGGCCTTAGTTCGAAGAAACCCCCATACGCAAGCGGTGCGGCTGCATACTGCCGCATACTGCCGCGTGATATCGCTCGCACGGGTTGGTGAGAACGTCCTTGGCCATCATTGCAAGTATCGTCTCTTGGAAATGCTGTCACCTTTTACCATCGCGTACTCCATTTTCGCACCCTCCAGACCCAAACCGAATCCATCATGTACGATACCTTGACAATGCACTTATCACCTCTTTGCTCGCTGTTGACTTGCAGGCGACGCGCCCGTCATGAAGTCTTCTTTTGCCGTCTTTCGCTATCGCACCGAGTGGTCCACGAGGGCCACGGCCTTGCTGAAAATCTCAAACTCGCCTAGAGCATCTAACGTAATGGGCCGAAAGCTCAGCCACGATAGCTCAGCCTATATCCAAGGAAAGCAGATATCAGCTGTGTGAAGCTGGGCTCGGCGGTTTGTTTCAGCCCACAAATCTGAGGCGCTACCATATCGTCCCGTCTGAATTTCCTGGCTCTCGCCGCACAGGCTGGATCTACACCGTCATCCCGGCTATCCCTGGACGTGGGTTGTGCTTGGCCTGAACTCGGATGCATCAGAAGTAGTCCTGCTTCGAACTCACCCTCAGTTGCTGTACAGGGAGCATGTCGGATAACTCTCGGTCTGTCATTCCTGTACGTGTGACCCACAACACCCGAGCATCGCCAAGTCAACCTGCGAGGTGGAGTGGATTAGGCCGCTGGTCAGAAGAGAGACTGGTTGCATACTACAGGCAGCTGGCCACCGTCCCGCAGAGTGCTGTGATCTACAGGCGAACGTGACCTGAAGCGAGGTCATTCTCTACTCGCTGAGCAGCATCTACCAAGTCACCCCCTCACCAGTCGACTGTGTCCCTCGCGATAGCATCGTGTGCCAGCGAGACTTTCGCACTGGCGTTACACGCGGGACATCCAGCCCAACACGCGAGTGGAGCAGTCGTCGTTGTTTTCACATTTAACTCTACAAATGTGGATTTGCCGCCAACCGGTGGTCGTCTACACGAATCACTCGTGGCTCGGCGGTCAATCACGCGTGTCAGCGACGGATGCCCGATACGTCCGATCGTTCGTAGCCGAACGGCTGTTGCTGACAGTGGATTCGAGGGCGATATTCATGAGTGCTTCACGGGCAATGGCTGTCTGCCAGGCAGGAATAGCGACGACAAGCCGCGGGAAATTTCCTCAGTAGTCTGTTGAAGTCTAATGCAAGTCCTCCAACCCTGAAGCCCCAACCGGGGAAACCTCGCAAAGCTTATTCAGTTGCCATTTTCAGCCTTCGCGGTTGTTGAGGCATGCCGGGTGACTGTCTGTCAGGCCGATCAGCTGGCAATGCGGCGAGGCACAGGCAGGTGGCGGATTCTTCGAGGGCCCGATGAGGGCGGTCAGGCCTGGGCGGAGGGTTTGTCTGGGGCAGCCGTCCACGTAGTCGAGCATCATGGCGTCTCGGGATTGGGAGTTTCACGGACTCCGCGACCTAGTAGGACTAAACCGTCCAAGACTTTGACCGCCGATGACAATACCTTCCGTGTTGATGCAATGCTTAGGCTGAATCGCCATCTCAGGGGATCTAGTGTAGAGCAAGGTACGGTCTGTGCATATTGCACGCACACGAAAAGTTTACGCCGCCTATACTTCACCTCGACCGTCCCTTCGGCGACTGCGGGAGCTACCGCAGAAATGAACCTTGTTTGGTTTGCTGGAATTGAGCCAGGCTCCTCCCCACACACGATTGAGTTCATGACAAAGTTAAGCCCATGGTGTCACCGCCAGCGTTCGCCATTAGGCTGAAGTAGTAACTCGTGCAAGGCCACAGGCATACATAGGTCTCGACCCTACAGCTAGGAATTGCCCGGGTTCCAGGAGAAAGGATGCGATACTCTGCGTCCACAATTCCGAACCACAAGGCTACAGCGCGCGCCTATCTAGGCTTTAAGCTCAGCGTGCATTACTTGTTTGGCTTGTGCTCCAGAAATGTGCCGTGATGAAGTCAGACCCCTCTGCACATGAGTCGAAGCGTCCCTTTGCAGGCTTGCGCACCATCGTCGATCACATCGGTCTTGACATCTCTTATCAGCAACGAGAAGCAGGTCGGGATAGTTTACGGCCCTCGAGACTCCGACAAAAAGAGGGGCAGCTAATAAGCTGAGGGATGAGCAAATCGATGATCTGCGAACCCAAGAAACTTGGCGGTTCATTGTGAAGGAGCTCAGGCCTCTTGGAGGGGACCATCCGGAGATTCCGCAGCCAAGACGAAAGGGGCTGTCTCGAGACTGGGGAAGGTGAGAGCATTGTGTCCCATGGCCCGAGGGCCGCCAGGATGGGATCAAACGGGTGAGCGACAGAGTTTAAACAAGCTCAGACGAAGATCGATCTTTTGACGCGGCTTGGTTTTGGTGCGTGGGCTGGGCGGTTGGGCGGGCACAAGCTATTCCCGGTGATCGCTGGTTTGAGAAAATGGGATTGGTTATAGGGTTACCACTATACGTGAGCACGTTTTGCCCTGTCAACGTCTCACATGCTTCTGGAAAAGCTTCGCCCGCAGCTTGCCCTGGTGGAGCGGTGGTGACGACCTGCGACGGTGGTCCCTGACAGGATTTATGCAAAGAAAAAGGCAAGACAATAGTTTTTATATGTCCTACCTTTCTCCTTATGCAGGGCGAGGCAGATTGGAGCAGAGCTTAATCTTATCCTGCACGATAGACGAGATTAATACCCTGGGCAGGTAGATGAAAGCGGCCGGCCTGTGGAAACGTTCTCGTTTCGACCCAAGCATGATGTTCCAACTGCCCTGGCGTACTCCTATGGAAGGGATGGGAAGAACACGGGCATGAATTGCGGATTCCTCGAGGGTCTGCATAGCAAACCCTGATTTCAACCCGCCTCCTCGGACCTCAGAAGCCTGACCGAGACGTCTTGAAGGCCCTGGCGAACCGTTCAGGCTTCCAAGCGTCAAGCATATCTCATCAACCCACGCCTTGGGTCACATGTTGTTGATCGAGCAAGTGTTCCTCGCTCTAAATGCCCTGAAAGGGTATGCACGTCCGCAGGCTATCTCGACACCTAGATAGGCCCGACAGGACGTCCGTCGCATGGAGGAATTTACACCAACAGCGTAGCATTTGAGGCGTCGCAACTCGCAAGGTGCTGGCGTTGGCCTGCTGTCAAGTTAGGGCCAGCGCCGGTGGGCCACCAATTGAACCCGGACCCTACCGGAGGCTGGCTTTGGGTCCTTTTTATTCAAGAGGGCCGCGTAAGCTTGACCTCTAGCGGCTCCGCTCGGTTGGGTACCCTTCTCATGACATAGAGCACCCACATGGCAAATGCCGATTTTCCTGCTGAGCTCTCTTTTTTCGCCAAGGACTTGTACCGAGAACTTGGGACTGTGACAGCCACGCCTGACGAGGCCCCCCCTGGTATCAGAGTGCTGCCATCCGGATGCCGTCTCAAGCCACTTGCGATATGATGCTGACGCACTATAGTTACCCGTAAATAACTTACTTGGCCTCTGATAATGGCACACTCCAAATACCCAATACCACATGAGGTCCTTTTCCGCCCTGCCGCCGGTCCGAATGCCCACTCAGGTGATGAGCTGTGTTGAGGCAGGACCAACACCGGAAAATATGCTGGCATGAAACCACATCGGATCATAGTGGAACCCCCCCCCCCCAAGTGCGAACAAGTCCATGCGCACACATTGGGCACTCCACTCTTAGCTCCACGCTAAACAAGTCTTCGAATTAAGCTTGTTCGGGCAAATCGGGATTGAAAAGCGGCGGCAGATGCCATGGAATAAGACGCAGGCAACATGTTGAAGAGCGAGCATGTTGGTCCCATCTCCACCATCAGGTGAGAGACGAAGGCTGTGTGTGGTCATATTCCAAGGAAACCTTGGCTGGCTGGACTGGTTGATGACAATCGGCGCCTCGTCTCATGCACGCCCGGTATAACTGGGTCGACGAGCAAAGGGCCAAGACGAGGACTGACAGGTGTGTTTGCTGTGTAGGACGCTGCCAGCCAACCCCTCCCCCCGGGTTTTCCTTTGGGCAAAAAGGTCCCCATTCTATACTAGAAGGTCTAGCGATACCAAGCACGTCCTGATGTCAGACTTGTCTCCAAGCGGCCCCTCGGCGTGAACAGGTGAGCGAAGCCAATGGTTGGTTGCTTCCTTCCCTTCCACCGGCCAAGCCCAGACCGCAGTGGTCAGGCGATGGCGCCATCCCTTTTGTTTTCCCTCGCTCTGGCTGGAGCTAGTTCGAATGCGACCGTGAAGGAATCTGGTGCTGGCGCGGGATCCCCTCCTCGGACACCCGTCGACAACCACCATTCCTCAGGACGGCGGCGGCGGCGGCGGCGTACAAGCGGCTCGAAATTGGGAACCCTTGCCAAGACCCCCGTACATATGAAGCAAGCGAACGAGCTTAAAAATTTTCTTGAATTGAAGCGTAAAACTTAAACTTGGTTTTTGCAGAGCGTGAGACGCTTGCGGGTCCTACAGTACGACACTAGAGGTACTGTATGCAGGTAGCTGCTTGCAAACTCCCGAAGATCTCCCAGAAAGCGAGGGTGTATGAACTTGCTGCTGCTGTGGACTGCTGTGGACCACTGCGGTTTCGACTCCTTGTGACGGAGGGCACTTGTGCGAGACGAAGCAAGGCCTTCTGGTAAGAGCTTTGTTTTCCCTCCACTTAATCACCAGGTCCGAGGTCTCCAGCACAGTATGAGAACCATCGTACAGTAGCTCTTTGCACGGAAAGGGTCGGATCTCCTCGGACCTATGCCATGGTTCTTTGGTGCCGTGAGCCGCACGCTTTTGGCCAGGTATGTAGATGCTGTTGATTGCTTTCTCCGAGCCGAGAGCCTGGCGCAACGGCATCAGTCTTGCCATGTCATGTCGAGACAAGGCAGGACAGGCGCGGCGTCCGTGAAAGGGAGCTGTTGCCTGGACTCCTCCTCGCTCCTTGTGCCTCGACTTGTCGTCGGCGAGGTGCCCAGCCAGCCCCACGCAGGAGCAGCATGGGACCATCTGGCTTACACTACGTATCGGGGTCGGCTTTCATGCAGCATCGGGGAGGCTTGCTGACGGGTGGTCGAA
This sequence comes from Diaporthe citriasiana, assembly GCA_014872975.1. NCBI lineage: Eukaryota > Fungi > Ascomycota > Sordariomycetes > Diaporthales > Diaporthaceae > Diaporthe > Diaporthe citriasiana. The sequence continues at coordinate 226,152 of JADAZS010000051.1, read as the reverse complement.
GATGACAACCAAAACCTCCGACCGTGTGGGCGATGTCAAACGGTAACACCACAGCAGGGGAGACTCGACAACCTTGAGAGTATTTTTAAACAGGGCGCACTCTTGGTGTGTTGTTCAGACACCGCGGCGTCTCGAGTGTGACCACACCTCCCCCCCCCCCCCTGGGGGCCCTTCGCCTACAAGGCAAGGCTGTCGGAAGGTCAGCCCCATTGCTCTGCCGCACTGCTGCATCCGTTCGTTGCGCCGCGCATGCAGATAACTGACTGCATGTTGTATGCACGCATGCACACATACAATAACCCCCGAGCAATTATTTGAGATATCTGACAAAGCCGGCACACATGTGCGAGCGAACCAGTGCAGGTTCCGAGCCCTACCTCAGCTGCCCGCCCACGCCCCCAGCCGACATGTGGTGTGACAAAGAGGATCAAATCTGACATGCATGTGAGGAATCGTACAACATGGCCGGCAACTTTATCTCATTTCGTAGGGCTGCCCGCCTACGCCCATCTCTCTTCTCTTTCCTTCTTCTTCTTCTTCTTCGTCTTATGTGCATCCCGTACGTAAGAAGGTGTGATCACACCGGTTCAAGCCTCGTGTCACCATCCGCATCAGCCCTCTCTCAATAGGGCACACGAGGCACCTGGGCTGCATGGGACGTTCAGGGCTGAGCGATTGAATACGACCGGCAGAAGGCCCAAGCTGCCCCCAATGTTAACAAGGGCAGGAGTAGATGCAAAAGCAAAACCGTTGGAAGCCAGCCCGTCATTCTCGCCCAATGTGCCGATCTCGTGGTCTCACAAGGGTGGCGGGTACGTGCAGCGACACGATTCCGCGGCCATGTACAACTCTGATCGATATCAATACGCGGCTAGCCGGGACATGAATGGACACTATTATACCTAAGCAATTCACCTTCCACAGCGGCTCGTCCGATATATCATTGCTCAGAACAATGCCCGCCCAACAACAAGACCCAAATTGCCAGGAGGGATGCGAAGTGACGAGTAGGAAAGTCCCATCATACGTTTTGACCGATGCCCCAGGGCCAAGGCGAGGGCGGGCGCCACCATTGAATTTTCAGCCACTGCCTACGCGAAGGTGGGGTGGATACCACGGCGTCCACACCACAAACACACATAAATACGCCAGGGCGCCGCAGGTCCGGAAGGGGGAAAAAGGGAAAAAAGAACCGAGATGCTTTTTGACAACTCGGGACATCCTTCGGCATATTTAGTAGGCCAACTCGGCAACCTCGCAAGGGAGCGATCGAACCGCGCCCGGATCTTGGGTCAGATAAGTAAGATATTGAGCGTGACACGGACCCCCTCTTGCGCCCTCATAGGCTGTGCTGCTGCGACGGACTGAGTGTGGCCTCAGGAGCTTAGGTCGCGGGTGTGGGACCCCGTTGAGCCGCGGCGTCGTAGCCGATGCCATCTATCATCGTCATGTGCTGACGATGAAGCTCCCCGACTGGCAGGGTCAGAAAGTGGGCGGGCGTGGCTACGCCATTGACGTTCTGGATGGCACGACCGTCCGTCTCGGGATGCAACACACTCGCACACCCACATGCCGACAGAGAGAGAAGAAAAAAACGCCAGCTGTGACGATGGCCCCGTCTGGGGTAACCTAGACTATTTAGATAGCCTACCATAAAATTAAGCCCCTTCTACCTGTTCAGGTTATGCATCCACCGGTCGTGTTGTCCAATTTCGTCTGTTGCTGACCACCGAACCCCGGAAACGATCGATTGCATATTGCCTACCGTAGCACTTCCCAACGAACAGCACGGTACACACGTGCGCATCCGACGCCCGGGGGGTGGGGGAGAGGTTGATAAGCTGACCGCGTTGCCTTCCCTCCGGGGCTAGGAACAAAGCCCGCGGTGCGCGCCCGAATCGGACTCCGACGTAAGACCAGAAGAAGAATGAACATTAAGGAAAAGCTTGTCGGGTAATCCATTGAAGCCCATACGGTGCAGCAAGCGGATTGGGCTGGGCAGGGCAGGGCATACGTATGTACACTGTACCCGCTGGCGGTATGCTGGCGGCATTGGTTGGTCTCTGTCGAGTAACGAGTACGAACTGTACTTGGCAATAAGATGCGATGGACCTAAGATGAGGGCACAAAGCTTGTGTTCCCACATGTTGCTTTCTTTACTGTGCCATGCTGCGCTGTGTTGTGCTTTGCTGCAGCTGGCTTAATGAGATCATCATTGAATACGTGTAAGGTGGTGGTAGACATGACTCGGACCAACCAGGCACGCCTCAACAAAGATAAGACGAATACACTATTGGCAGGAGAGCATGTCAGAGGACCACGGGCTGAGTGTGGTTTGGGCTTGGCGGCACCTCCGAGGCTCAATCCTGAAGAGAGAGAGAGAGAGAGAAAGAATTTAAAAAAGTGCCTGCCGCCGAAAACCGGGCGAAATAGGTCTTGCTTATCTGGCGCCGATCTGGTTGGATGAGTGTGTTGGTTGGTTGTGGGCGCTTGGTGGTTGGTTTTGTTTTCATTTCTTGGCACCAAACCAACACGCGAAAGGGAGAAACAGGCAGAAAAGCCACCCAACGATTTAAGCTCGCCATTAAGCTCATTAAGGTTCAGGCGCCGCCAATGCATGACAACCTTCTTTGAACGACCGACAACCCCGGGACCGCGTGCACGTCCTTTGTTTGTTTCCAGCCCCCCCCCCTTTCGCACACTCCCCCACAAAAGCTATTTCCCCTTTTTCTCTTTTCTTTTTTTCCTTTTCTCCAAATTCTAATTTGGGGACACATTCCACCCCCCACCCCCTTCGATCGTGCGGTTTGAGATAGATCTTAAGGCTGCATGCAGTTCCACGAATAAATCCGGTACCCTTTGCCTAGCGAAATATACTTTTCCTTCTCTTATCACGCACTGCAGTGCATCGGAGCCTACTGCGCAGCTCGTCTGGGCATTATTGATTTGCAGCTAATTTTACTTGGCGTTAATTGGAAACTACACATTTCGGCCCTAGTCTGATCAGATGAAGAACTAATCGCTCCGCGCCAACCGCGAGTTTTCTCCACACGAGTGACTCCTTCGAGGTCGGTCTCGTAGGAGCTTGATTTTGAAATGATTCGGCGTGTCTCAGCACACACCGAGTTCGTGCCCAGAGCCATCTCAGACAAGCCGTCCCTGCAGCGCTATTGAGCAGCCATCCGAAGTTTTTTGGGTTCAGAGCTTGGGGCGGAAGATTCCCTCTCAGCCTCAATGAGATGTTTCATGCAGGGCATGCTCTGCTACGACTCTGTAGCTCTAGACGGGCAGAAGGGGCGGCCGCAATTCCTGCGGCACGGCGACGATCCTTTCCAACCCTCGACCACGGACTAGACTCGGGCGCAAAGATTGTTGGCTCGATCGGCCACAGCACCAATGGTTGGTGCCAACCGCGCAGGACAGAGATAGACACAAACCAGGGACGTCTCCCCAATATGACTCGACCCGCTTGCAGAACCAACAACATCCCCCTCCCTCGCAAGGTGTGACACCTTGGCCTGGCGATGTAACTCGGCGGAGGAGCACCACTTGGTGCTCTGCATCCAAGGGCCGCCTGTGCCTGGGTAACCGCCGACGTGCCGCCGCCGCCGCCGACGACGATGGGGGCATGAGAATGTACCCCACACAAAGTCAAGGTTGAGAGACTGGGTCAAACGGCGCTGACCTCACATGGTGAGATGATGCAGTCCACATCAGGACTTCGGCGCGGCCAGTACGAGCTGTTCAATCTCGGGAGAGGAAATGATGTTCCTTCGGATAAACTCTTGTGAAACAACCCTCTCGCTATGAGCATATTTCGTGTGTGGTAAGTCCAGCACTTGAGCCCGCCTGCGGGATAACCTTCCACCCAGACAGATACCCAAGGTAGCAGCCCTCCCTGCCTGGTGGAGCTGGGCAAGTTTCGTAAACGGGGCAGGCTACCCGAAGCAGCCATTTACCTGCAGTGACGAAACTCGTCTCAGGGCAACTCTACGCGGCGATTGACACGGGAGGCGGTCAAGCTCCTCATGACACAGCGGGAGCGAAATAAGCTTATCAGCCACCTCACGGCCGGTGCTAGATTGGATTGGATTGAGCCTCGGTCACGGGCTGGAAAACACAGCAGATCTGGCATGCGATCGTTTCTCCCGGACCTCCTTGCTTATTATAGACTGGATCCGATGACTTCAGATCATCAATGCACTCGCCGTTCAAACCTACGCACAGTAAACGTCGGTGAACAAGAGTTAGATACAGTAATATAAGGAGAGAGGGCTCGCCACCCCCCCCCCATCCCTGGCGGCCGATGGCATCGCACCAATGAGTGACACCTCTTGCGCAAGAAAGGCTCTTTGCGTTGTATCAGGACATGGTGTTTCCTGAGCCCAGGACCATGTGACACGAGCACATACACCCACACACGCACAAACCATGCTAGTACAGAGCACTCAAAAAGGCGACCGGTCTTATCAAGGCCGTAATGTGAAAACCCCGGCGGGAGAGACGTGAGCGAGAAACACGGTCACCTGCCCCTCGGTACCCCTACTTTGGGGCTAGTGACATGGGGGATTTTTGATGAACGCACAAGCAGCAATCATTGGATGGGCTCGAGCGAGCGAGCGTGTGTGAAAGGTCCAAAAGAGAGAGAAGATAGGCCACAGGTGCAACTGTTTTCGTTCCCGGTTAAGCAGACAGGGGTCGACTCGAGCCAAGCGGTAATGTCCGCCGCGGCGGATCCAGTTGGGTGAAGCGAACGGGCGTGTTACTGAGTTACGCGTATCCTGTCGCAAACGCACGCACCACGAGACACGAGAATTGAGGCGTTGAAACTGGCGCGGGCGGGGACCTCTGGGGCGGGCATGCAAGATGACACAGTTACAACTTCCTGCGAAACGAGCACAGGGGGGTTGTTGGATACAGCAACCAGTAGCTCCATGGAGATACGGAATTACGGGATAATCTTTACCTGACAAGGCTCCCATAGGAAGTTCATGAATGAGAATAAAAGAGAAGAAAAACAAAGTTACACTGTGCATTGGCTCGAGAGAGTCATCCATCTCGTCGCCGTGAGCCGCCAATTTTTCACTCATGTCTAATTGCAGCCCCCCGAATCCGTATTCCTCTACTAGTTAGACATGTGGGTAATCCTGTGTTCACAAAAAAAAAACGATAGGTGTTCCATTTGTCAACCGCGGCCTGCACTAATGACAAAAAGGTCATGCCGCCAAGCCCCGTCAAGGGGGGTCCCCTGCCAGCTTACGAGGCCCTCATCTGAAGGGGGCCCCACAGCCAGAGGGATGATCACGATGATCTCCGCCCCACAAGCAACATTGTTAAAAGACGCTTAAAAGGTAAAGTACGGATTGGGGATGGCCGCACCGCGCAAGGCACTTCCGTTTTGGGGGCCCCGGCCGCCACGGCGGGCCCTTTGTGGGGCGGTTAGATATTGAATGGGATGGGAATGCATGGTGGGTGGTGGATGGTGGATTATGGTGTGAATAATGAGTGGATGACAGACAGGCAGGCAGCCCCGGTGGGCGAGTCGGTAAACTGCTTGGGGGCCATAAAGTTCGGTCCTGGGAACGGGGGATCCGGTTGTGATGGGCCGTGGTCTGCCTCACTGGAGTTTTGGGAGAGGGCGGTTCCACTCACCTGTTGGACAATGTGTATGCATGTGTGTCGTCATGTCTGGCTCTCGTGCTTGTTTGAAGCTTTCTGCAGTAGTGTAAGAGGCTCGCGTGTGAGGTGGGACGATGTTGGTTTGAAAAATACAGTGGGCCTGGAGACCTCTTGTTTAGACAAAAGGGGACAGCATCAAAGGCAAGCATCACAAGTACGAGGCAACCAGGCCTGCCACGGCCGAGACAAATTTGTTGCATGGACGAGCAAGGCAAACAACATCTATAGCACATGGCCGTAAGCAGCTCGTCCCGAACGAAGTCCTGGTGAAGAGGAAGAGGTTGGTCCACTGTAAGGGCTTCACACCTCTAGAGGGGTGAAACGTATCAAGAGGCACGTCTTGTAGCATCATGAGAGGACCTATCTGTCCTGCCGCAACAAGCCACACCAACGACTTTCCCCCTCCCGTTTGTTGAACCATCCCGTCTCACTGTGCGATGCGCCCGCTTGGGAGTCGCAGACAGAGACATATGGTGGAGAGAAACGAACACGCACGCACAAGCAAATCATGCCTCCACCGCCTGTGGCAGCCGTTGCAATCAAATGAAATAACCGATGCAGCAGCGGATAATCGGCTCGGCATCTGGGGGAGGGGGGCTGCTCTCGTGGTGCGACCGTTCAAGTGGGTTGCATCGTCGCACCTTTCTCTACTCACGAGCGCAACGGGTCTGAACTTGGCGGATCGGCCAGGTGTGACGGTGCTGATCTCGGGGCATTAGATTAGCCTGCATTTTAATTTGGTAGCGTCCATTGCGTGCGATGTTGCGAGTGTGGATATTTCGATACACACACGCACACACTTGCACACAACGAGGATATAGAAAAAAAGGCGACACGCATAGAGTCAGTGACGCAAGCAGTCAGCAATGATAAATGCAGTCAGGAATGCCTATTGTCGATTGCCAATGCGAGAGGGGCCCTAGTTGGACCATTCAGCTCTCGGTTGCGAGAGGTTAATTGCCGTATTCGGAAACCTTGCCTCGTCCCGTCTTCGCTCTCCGCTGATGCTGGGCCATCAAATGGCAATAATAAGGGGTTCCGACCACCGGTGCTTGGGCCTAAAATCTTAGCTGAGCCATTGGCTTGGCCTTGTGGGACGCCACGGCTATGCGTTGCCTCGTGACTGCGCTCCTATGTGTAAGAAGAGAGACACATTCGAGAAAAAGGATCTGTGCAATTTGATCCAACGATGAGGTGGAAGGAAGTCCAACATGAGAAGACAGCGAGCGACAAAACTTGGCAGGCAGGCAGGCAGGGCCGGGATGGGATCCAAGAACCGGGCTAGATCCTGCGAGGCCCACCGTTCGCCACCCGTGAGATTAGTTCTTTCTGATTGTTTCTAGATGACATTCCCATCCAGGAACGTGTAATCCTCCTCGTCCTCCCACTCGTAACATACTTCCAGATGAGGGCAGGCAATGGCGTGCTTACGGCCCCAAGGATCAATCAGTGTTCTGTGTGCCCATGTCTGACCATATCAGATAGGGCCAGGCTGCAACTTTGTGGCTCGGACACTCGAGAGGATTTGTGAGAGGCAAACGGGGTTACCGAGCAAGGGCTCTGTCTCTCTCTCTACCGTCCGTGTATGCGTGGAGGATCGCTGGTACCGATGCGGGAAGGCAGGCAGCCGCAAGAACTGCGGCCTCATCGATCTCGGCCTCTCTAGCGATCCCGGATGACCACAGCGTTACGGATACGCGGGGATGTACAAGACACAACTCTCTCGTCCTTTTTGCTGCGTTTGGAGGGGCGTAGTCTTAGTCTGTGCGGCATGATGAGATGATTGAAGGCTGGCGGACTTGACTGCTCGGGTCATGCTCACGCGAATACGGGTGGGAAATGAAAAAAGGGTTGCATAGTCATCATGAGTAAGGGGAGACGGGGACCCGGCGGGAACTATCGTCTTGGGATCTCGTGGCTCGTGGGAGCGACGGCAAAGGCAGACAAGTTGCTGTGTAAAAGGATCATTGGGATTCTTCAGGAGGGCCACGAGCAGCAAGTAGCCACCCAATCAATGACCGGCGACCTCAGTCCGACTGGCTGGGAGACAAAAAAGAAGGTTATCCTTAGCACGTCTTGGCAGAGGGCTCAGGGTGACATCTGATCCAGAGGGGCGTCGAGCTAGGCCCTGGGCAGTGCCAGCGGCGCCTGTTAGGGGAAAATAAGCTTGAAATTAAACCATATTCCCACGTCAAGTCCGTTACCGTCAGCCAAGCCCTTTGTTTTTTTTCTCTACCACCTTTCTGCTGGCTGCTGATTGTGTCTTGTCCTCTCTGTGATGTACTACAGCGCAGTTCCAGACCAAGACACAGGCATCAAAGGGGGCAAAAGTGATGTAGCACGACCCCCCCCCCGGTCCTCTACTTTCATGTCAGACTAGACCATGTCATGTCATGTCTTGCCCTGTCGAGTCAAAGTACCGTTCCTGCGTAACCCGGACCCTCGCTACTCAGAGACGCCGAAGGCCCGGCTACACAAGGAGACCTCGGGACGCGGGGGCGGCGGCCAGCAGATTGCACCTGTGGCTGCCCAGGCTGGGCCACAGCATTGGCACTTTGCTTGGTTTGCTTGGTTTTCTTGGCCACTGCTGATGGCGCGTGCTTGGCCTGGTCTTGGGGCCCCCTTCTGAGCCTGTCCTGAGGGCGTGCCTAGGCCGCTGGTGGGCTGCTTTCAACGTGGCGCCGGGCCGTTCACTTTCACCGATGTTCCCTCTTTGGCCAGTCGCCTTGGCCTGCGATGCCCGCTGCTGCCTCTCCCCACGCATTGCCTGTCTCGTACCTCCCTGATGAAAGGGGGGGCCCTCCCCGCCGAGATCAGACAGAGAGAGAGAGGCCGATACGAGGCCAAGCAACAGCAAACCAGCCAGCCATTCAGCCGCTTCATGCTTCGCTTACTCGCTTCCCGCATTCCGGTTTTGTCTTGAGAGTGCTGCTGTCCCATCGCCTCGTCACCTCAAGCAGCATAGTGCACCACAGTAGCCTCTCTCTAAATTACTGTCTCCCTGGCCCTGACTCATTATTTGCTAACACAATCACAACTGGAAGAAGAGAAGACCCATCTCAGTCCAGCCCCCCCTCCCTTTCACCCTTCCCGACGCCTGGCTGAGACGACAAGGGGTCCACTAGAGATCAACCGCTTCGCTGGCATCCGGTATCGACGGCCGTCAAAACACAAAACTTGATAGGACAGGGCAGCAGGATAGGACGAACGCGCCGAGAGCTGTGCCGGACAGTAGACTCCCTTTTTGAGTTTGGGCTACGGGCCAACAGCTCCCATCTTGCCATCCAGAGGGCGAACCACCCCCAACGACAGGCCAAACAAGAGGCTTACCCAGCCACCATCCTGCAGCGCCGAGCCGAGCGAACCGAGACGGAAGACGAGGGCCTACGAAATTAACAACAACGTCATCATCGATCGCGAACCATTGATTGCGTGTGCATGTGTGTGTGCCCGCGTGCGTGCCTGACTGCTGGCCCCCATGTGAGTGGGAAGCGAAGCGAAGGCAACCTGCCTGGCTGGGCATTGGACCGACGGTAAGCTTAATTAATGCCATTTCGGGGGGTGTGAGTGGGAGGTTAATGTCAACCTTATTTCGACCGCTCATCTCTTGTCACCAGGCAGGCCAGGGCAAGACAGGGCCAGTCCTAAGCCCGTCAGCCCGTTCAGTCCGTTCGCATGTTTTTTTTTTAAACACACCTACAGCCAATTGCTTCTAATCTGGCAGTCGCCGCGCCTTTGCTGTTTTTAGACCGGCGGAAAGACCGGACCAAGAATTAAGGTTTGCCTTGGCGAGGATCTTGGTGAAGATCGAACCCAAGCTTTTTGACGTTTAGGACGTTTCAAACTGTAACCCGCGAGTCGAGCCAGGTGCCTTCTAACTAGCAATAACTTACTTCCCTTCCATTCTTCGCTTGGTGCCGCCTGGGCGGGCGAGCCCGGCGGAGGACTCGTGCAAGTCCGGAGCAGCGCGCGGCCCCCAAGCTTTGGGGGCTGTCGGTCGGTGGCGGGCCAAGCTCAGACCAGACACGGCATATCGAAACTAACTCTCTGAACTTATTTTTGTGTTGTCCTATCTCCTTTTCAGGCGGGTGCAGGAGTCATTCGGCACGCCATTTGACTTTGCACCAACGGTCTGAAAAGGGTGCAAGAAGAAAAAGGGGTCAACAGAGTTCGCCCGGCGTTGAGCAAGATACGGGGTTGATCAGCAAAAAGAGAGGTTGTGCCAAGAAAGTCAAGACTTTTTTCCTTTACCTGCAGTCGCCGTCCAATCCTGAGTCCCAGTGCCTGGAGGGGCCCCCAAGACTAGTTTGATTACCCAGAAGCGCTTTGGTATCTCTTGTCACGGAGTGCCGCGAGACCTGCACAGCCTCGATCTCTCTCGCGCGCATTCGCACTGGGTCACTGGCTCTGGCTCTGGCGTTGGCGTTGGCACCAAGTCATCCCAAGTTCTGACCAAGAGATTCAAGACAAGAGACTTGGCTCTGGCCTGAACCCGATTGCTGGGACCTGGAGAGCGCCCGGGCGGTGGAAGTACTCCGTTGTTTGATATTATATATCTCGTGTAGAAGCCCCCGGGCAAAACCGCCACAGGGCACGGCCTGGGCTGTGGATCCGTTCCTCTTTTCGATTTCCCCAGACTATTGCGTCAACAAACATCCGTCGACGTCTTCCCCGACTTTCCGGAAGGAGAATTAGAAGGTGGTTAATCGAACCACGCGTACGTGCAGATCCCCCTTGCGGAAGCATCGAAGCCCAAGGCTCGACCGAACACACGCCACCCTCAGCGCCGAGAAGAACGATAGTCAGCAGCAGTGGCAAAAGAAGCGGCGGCGTGGTCAGAAATAAGGACTGCCAAAGGACAGGAGGAGCCGAAACCGGCCAACCTGTCAGCTCCACACGCAAACGCCGCGAACCGCAGGATTGCAAGAAGGAACCGAGACCTTGAGAAGAGACCTTACTCGGTGAGAAACTGGCACGTTGGTATCCGCTCATCGCAACACCAACACCAAGACTGGGCTGCAACAAGATCCGACAACTATTTTGGAAACCATCGGTACCCGCCGGGACTCGACCTGGTGGACTCGACCGGCAAGACAACCATTGCGTTACATTTACGTTGGCTTGAGAGGCGCCCTGTTGGCTGGCCTGGCCTGTTCTTGGCTTGCACTGCACTGCATCAAGTGGCCTGCAGCAGCATCTCTCAATCGCTCCAACAATAGCGCGGGAAATTTATATCCTGTAGCGCTGGGTCATTCGAGCGACTCAAGTCCTCGCCCGCATCGGGCCTGGTGAAATCTGCATCAACCCACGACAGCAGATCCTCGACGGTACAGGTTGGCCGCGGGGGAAGAGGCCCGCCTCAATTGGGCAATCAATCACGCCAGGTGAGTGAGAGAGGAAGAGCCAGAGTGAGATTCAGAGTGAGATTGATCGATTGATGGATGGATGGATGTTTATGATGCACACTGGGCCCCGCCCGTGTAAAACTCCTCTTCCCTCCAGCATTGCGAGCTGCGCACCCACTGCACACGCCATCACCAGCATCACCAGCCCGCCTAGCCACCAAGCCATTCCAGGGCCCAGATCTCGCTCCTTTACACTAGACAGTACACTATTTTGTTCTATCCCTTGCTTGGGCAGTCGTACCCGTTTCTTGGGGCTCATTCATGTACTTTGCCTGAGTGGTCCTGTTCCTATTTTAACACTTACCAAAGACCCCACCTGCCAGCCTTCTTGGAGGGATCCGATGTGGGTCGATACCAAGACCCCCCTACCCCCTCCGCCCTCGTTCTTTTCGTCCTGCCCCCCCCCCCCTCTTCCTCCAAAAACAAAGAAGTACCTGCCAGCCCAGCCTTGATTCCCTGTTGCCCCCAAGTGCGGATGCGCAGATCCCCAACGCTTGAGCGACCGATTGTGTTCCAGTAAAGGAAGGCACTAATCTGGGTGAATGACTTAGCGGCAGCCGACCAAGCTCGCCTAGGGATTGAGCCAAGCTTCTTTGCTCTTGCCTGACACGAACTTCTACTTGTTACGCACCACGCCTTGTACCTTCCAAGGTTCCTTCCACCGACCGTTGCGACAAAGTCTCGTCCCCAGCAGTTCTTGTCCTCCTCAGGCACTTCCTTTTGATCTTCCTTCTCAAACAATACAACACCAGACTGTGATCGAGGACCCAATACTACTAGTTTCTTTCTGAATTTGATCTGGAGTAAAAAGACAGCACTCGCTCCGCTGTGGGATTCTCCGTCATCTTTTGCCCGGACCTGGTCTGCACGCACACACGCACACAGCCAGACACACCTCTCGATTCCTCGCTTGCCGTGTGTCCGAAAATAACCTGAATTAACCTTAAAATTCTGCGACACCCGACCCTGGACCGCCGACTGCAAACAGCCTCTCACCCTTTCTACGCCAAAAGACTCCCCTTCCACTCCGACTGGCAAAACAGCACGGAGAGAAATCGTCTGAACAGGTACGCGTAACCTCTATACCCCCATTCCTTCATGCCCTCTCGACGGGGCCATCGCATTTGATCTGCACCCACCAACAACACGTACTGCACCAACTGCCACCATCACATCCATCCTGTTCCATCCCGCCACCCCCTTGCCCTGCCCTGCATCTCCCCAGTGGGAACCGACTCAGGTCAGATCGGCTCGGCTTAAGTCAGGTCCATTGAAACAAGGCAAGGCGAGGCAAGGCAATGTTCACCAAGGGGGGGTGGGGAGGGCAGCACCAATTCTGCCCCGTCCAACAGTCAGCCTCACACACACACGCACTCGCACGCATCATCCATCATGCAGTGCCCACAAGGGGAACAGGTACGCGGGTGTGCATACACAAAGCTGTGTTGCGCTCCTGGTCCTGGTCCCGGGACCAGCTGAGATGAGTGCGAGATCCGGAGAGAGATGAGATGAGGCTCAAGAACGGGTTCCCCGATACACTGCTGAGCACAAGACTTACACGCACGCACGTGTGTGGGAGCAAGCGAGTGAGCAAGCAAGCAGCAGAATTGACTGGTCTGGTCGACACATCGCATATGCATTCGCATCAGTCATCACCTCACCACTGATCCCCAATCCACCACACGCTGCCCTGACTGCCCACAAGAGTCAGCTCGTCTGGTCTTGATGGGTCCTGCCTCTGTCATCTATCCCACCACCCCTCGGCCATTACTCCATATGACAGTGACAATGACAATGACGATCCCCCTTCGTGCTTCCCGCGCCAGCCTTGACCTGCCAATCCATCTACCTCACCCAATATCCACTTGCTTATCCCCATCCACATACGTACCCACATGCGTCCTATGCTGTGTGCAACGCCCGTATGCCGTTGGTTCGGCCTCTCGGTCATTTATTTTAACTTCTTGGTGGTTTTTTTCCCCTGTCTGGCTTTTGGTTCTGCTCCTAAGCTCTGGTCGCATGTCACATCAATGTCAATTGCACCCCAATGGGCCAAACCAACGCCCGTCACCCCCTTATTTCTGGTCCCTTTGTGCTTTTGTCCCCTGCCATCTACAGCATCCACGCGTCCACCGACCGCCGACCACCCAAATCTCGGGAGGCGTGCAAGGACCATGGGGCCTCGGAATGGGAGGGCTCTGGATCAAAGAATACCCACTCCTCCACCAAACCAGGCTGCCTGGCGAATGAGTTATGCCCTTAATGGGACCTCGGGTGATGGCAGCCCTGACTGGGTGGGCAAGACAAGCTCAACCTTGCTTTGGGGGGGGCGGCGCCCTGTCCTGTGTGTACGTACTTTATGGCACCGTACCGCGGCGTACTGCCTGACTGCATACGATCCTCACCCATCCCGGCCCCATTTTTTTAAGTCTGGGCATACGGCTTGGCATGGCACCAAGGAGTCTACTTGGTACTTGGCTCGGAATTACCACGAGCCTAGCACCGTCCCCTGCAAGGAAGAGGGCCACAGGGCCAAGCCAGCCAGAGCCAGAAGCGGCAGGGTTCCTCTGGGCGACCCTCTGCACTGTATCATTATTTCCAGCAGACTTGTACACTCTATCCTGCTTTGTCTCTCGCTCGCCTGTGCCGCGAGGTGGCCTCATTGCGCGTACCACTGTACGGGGACCGCTGGCTCGTTGGCCGCTGGGCCGGTGCTCCTGAACCCTCCTTTGCTTTCCAGATTACCCACTGGGCCTACCTCCTAGTGCCTCTGAGTTGCGTGTCGTCTTTGCCATGGTGTGGATATGCCAGTGTTTTGGGCCGCGCCGTGTGTCAGAATTTATACACAATTGGACATGTGCGCAACAGACGCTGCTCCCACTTTCACGTCCGCAAGAGGCCAAGCTTTCCCGACCGTCCCATCCTTCCATCAGAGAAGCCTGTCACCCTGTGCGTCTCGAAGGACCAACAGTCCCACCGGCTTGTTGGGACGTCTGAGACTTTTTATGAATCGCACTCCCCCCACCCCGCTCCTCTTCCTTTTTGTCGCCCTCAGCTTGCCGTTGCACACACACACGCTCACCCTTTTCCGGCTCTCTTCTGTGCTCCGTTGGTCTTTTTCCTCTCTCAGGTTTCTTTTTAGGCATTTCGCAACCTCGCTCCCTGACATCGAATTGGCGTCATCGTCAATCGCATCTCGACTACTCTTGGGATCAGCCGCGACTAACATCATTGCCCGTTAAAGAGGGAACAGCAATACCAGGAGATCCACGGACGCCCTCCACACCAAATTTCACCACGGGCAGCCTGCCTCGGATTCAGAGAGGGTCTGCTCACTGCGTGCGGCCCCCCTGCCCCTTCACGCAGCCCCTGCCAACCGCACAGCGTAGCGCAACAACGCCAATCAAAGGCCGATCAGCCGGGTTGCTCCTCCCGGTGGGGCGATTGACATAGCGCCGCGCAAGCCTCGCTCCTCCTGAGTTGCAGGACAGGGTGTTGGTGTCCTATCCAGACAACCATATTTTAAAAGTTACTTTTCTCGATTCGAATAGCGGGCCCACCCTGCAGATCTGGGGGCCATCTAGATTTCGGTTGCACTTGTATTTAGGAACTTCAGCAGCCTGCCACACTGCTGGGGTCCTGACCCTCCTCTCACGTCTTCACCTTTATCAACCACCACCCACCCTTCCAGCCTCCCCTCACAACACATGGCTGTACGACAGAATAACATGATGGAAACATATCACGGTCTCGTGCGGACTCCCGCAGACGCCATAAAACTATTCGAGGCCTGCAGACTCGGCCTGCTGCCCCGTGTGCAGCGCAGGTTATCAGAGAAGGAACGCCAGTCCATCCGGTCTGGCTCCGTCTTCGTATGGGACGAGAGGGAAGCCGGCATGCGCAGGTGGACGGACGGGAAATCATGGAGCGCCAGCAGAGTCTCGGGCAGCTTCCTCACGTACCGGGAAATGGAGGGCAAGCGCGGCGGCGGCTTCGGCGCATCACGGAGGAGCGCCGGCAAGACACCGGACTCTGGCCGCGGTAGTGACGAGGACAACGACGACGGTGAGCCCGACGGGTACCGGTACAAGGCCGATGGTCTCATGAAGCAGTCCTTCAGCATCACCACCTCGCAGGGTCAACACCTCCACCTGATCTCGTACTTCTCCCGCCCGCACCCCAGCGAGCCAGAGCTTCCACAGCCCAGCTCTGACCCCAGCCTGAGGCACATCGTGCCTGTCAAGGGCATGTATCCCGAGTCGAGCATGAACGAGCAGCCCGTCCCTGCCATGACCAGGACACCCATGGCTTCGGCGTATGCGCCAGCACCACCACACCCAGCAGCGTATCACCCACAATACGCACAACAATCACCATACCCAGGCTGGCCGCCCTCGCCCGTCGCGACGCCACCCTACAGCCACTACACCGTGTCTGCTCCCTACCCACCAACACAACTCCCACCGCCTCCGCCAGCGGGCGCCCCATACCCGCCACCTCACCACGGCCACCCTCACCACTACCTCCCCGGGCCTCCTCCGTCGCACCATGCGTACGACCGTCCTCAGCTGCCACCACCAGGATCCGCCTCACAACCAAGAGTCACCCCGTCGATGCTGCCACATTACAGCCAAGGGCCACCACAGCACAGGTCGCCACATCTGGCGCAGATCAGGTTAAACGATGAGTCGCCGCGCCTGCAACATCTTCAGCTGAAGGCCGGCGGGGCTGCCGGTCGGACGATGCCTGGGCCTCTTCCCTCGGTACACAGCTCAACGCCGCCACCTCGCGCGCTGTCGCAGTCGCCACCCAACACCAGCGGTAACAAGGCCAGCCTGTCGGCACTGCTACACCCGAACCCTACACCATCGAACTCGGAGCCAACCAGCGCGGCGGGGAGCAACAGTGCGACGAGCAGCCCACGCGGAACCGGCGCTGCTATGGGCAACGGTGTTATGAGCAGCGGCGCCATAGGAAGCGGTGCCTCTGCGGGCTTGATGGCCAAGGGTTTCCACGAGGACGCAAGAGCACTGGACGTTCTTAATAAGAAGTTCTCCATTTGATTGTGTATCAGCGGAACGGGCGAGCATGGTTATGGTGACTTGGGGGGGTTGGCAGGGGTATCATTTGCATTGTTACGGCGTCCAGAGCAGGACATTGAAATTAGCGAAAAGCTTTCTGCTTTTATTCGCGGTGCGGGTTCGGGAATCTTTCTACTTTGTTCATTTTTGTGTTACATCAGGGCATGGTCAGGTCCATTTTCCAGTAGGGTAGCACCACTGGCAAGGCGTCAAGGAGGAAATACCAAGGAGGATATCGAGGGGACTGCCACAAGGGCGGGTATATGGGCTTAGGAAGCATTGTCTGGTGAAGTGGTTTTTATCCAGCCTAGATAGCTTTTGCGAATACTGGAGCTATTTTCTCGTCACTTCCGTCCTGCCTTCGTGTTTCTATTGAGTGATTGTCTGCTTGGCTAAAAATCCTCTTTCCTCACTCAGCGCCGACATCCTCCACTGGTAACCCAATGCTTACTGGCGCTTTCCTTGGGCCACACACTCATTCACCCATCCAAAAAGCGGCCTCCATCCTCTCAGCCCACCTCGGATTTACCACCTGCTCATCTACACCCGATCCGAGTGATGCTCCCGCACGTTCCTGCTTACCAAAGGATGTCCCATCGATGGAGACCGTACCTACACACCCTACTACCGGTACACCTACCACGATCCCGTAGATGCGGCTCTTTCGGCGGGTTATGTGGGCGGGCAGCCGGGCGCCCACGAGTTGCGGTATCTATTCTCCTTTTGCCTTCCTTTTCCTCGCCGTCGCTTGCGAGGGACCCCAACGATCTCGGCCTGACCTTTCTCTCCCTCCCCCCTCCCACCTCTCCTCCTTTGCTGCCTGCGTACCCTCCGTCCCGCCCTCCCTGATACAGGGAGCACAGTAGTACCTGCCAAGAAAGTTCGGATGAGATGGAAGGGGAGGAGCAGCATTCCCCCCTCCCCTCCCCACTTTGTTTGGTCCTGGTGCTGCTTGCCAAGATAGGGGGCGAGTAAGCTTAATATCGCGAGTCGTAACGCGCCGACGACGCGGTGGTAGACGACCGGGGTCTTGGCTTCTCCCCGACGCTTGGCAACAGAACTTGATTTCACTGACTGAGTGACTGACTAACCCGCCCGACGTACACAGTATCTAGACACGAACGAGCCCGAAAGTTTATCTTCCAGCCCTCTCGATCCATGACGTTTGTGCAATTGACTGAATGACTCCTGTTTTGGCGGGTTAGGTTGAGAATGAATGACTGGATATGCCAGTGGGGGAAAGGGGGGCTGCAGTGAACACACGCATCACCCCTACATTTCTGTTGTTACAGTAGTAGAAAATCGGGTCGAATGATTCTCTGGTCAACTCAATTCTCGCTTGAAGCTTGTGTGGGAACAAACATCCAGATCCTCGCCCCGGGCTGTCCATTTTGCGCTGTTGGCTCCGGGAGGAGCATTGGGGGAAAAGAGGGGGGGGGTTCGTCGTTCGCATTACGAGTCCGCGCAAAGCAGCCTGCACATGGCCGTTCCAGCCTGCCCTTCTTCACGGGTTTTCTTGCTCATGGGCTGCGCTCATGCTTCGTGTGGTTCCTTGTAATTGAGCTAGTGTGGTTGTTGTTGCGGACCGCTAAGCCAATAACAATATAATTAATTATTCTGACGTCCTTCGCTTGCCCCCCCCCCCTTCGCCCCTGTGGCCCCCACATGGTTAACCTCGCCGTCGGGGAATTGGCCCTTCTAGAATAGTTCCATTTTGTGGGGGGCCGTTTATTTATTGCAGACGGGAGACAGCGGGAGAGTTATGATACATATGAGAAGGTGTGTTTCGGCGAGGGGACCTCGGGACCGACTGCAATGCGATGGTTTGTTGGGTGAAGCGTCAATATCAGTCGGTTTATGGATTTGTGCACACGGGCAAATCCAGCCATGTACAGTGCAGCTGGAGGGTTAGGGGTAAGTTTCTTTTTGCTCTGGGGTGGCAGGGGTGGTTGTTATCTATTACTCGTAGTGAAGCAGCATCCTGATGCAGCCCCGGTCCATCTCTACCTAGGTACTTGCACCTGAGTCTGAACAGTTATGCCATCCTTGGCAACGCATATTGGATGCATGAGTTTGTTGCTGTTCGTCCAGATTGTCATACAAAACTCGTAGATACCAAGTCTCAACAACTGCTTGTCCGGTACCATTTGTGCTTTGGATCCGGATCAGGAGATGGGACTAATCACCAGATAAAAGTCCCCGACCAGGCTGCGAAAATTGCTGCTTTCAAGTGTCGGTCCACCTTGGGTACAGTACTGAAGCCCCCTTCCCCTTCCACAACCCCATCAGCTCACATACACACCCTCTCTTTCTCTCTCTATGGTCTACCTCATACACCCACACACACACACACACACAGACACACAGACTGATGGCTGAGCTGTGCTACCGGGGACTTTCAGGGAGAGCCGCCGGGCCTACAGGCGATCCCATCACCACCCCGGCCCTGTCCACTTTCCCCTTCCGGCCGCGACGATCGCCTCATCAATCATGCTCAGGGAGAACCGTGCAGCAGCCCAGCACGGGTCAAGTCAGTCCACCTGCATCAGGGGAGCCGGCGGCAGATCCCAACCTCCAGGGGTCTCGCCTATTGGGGCCCCGACCAAGACCCAGCTTTGCTTGCGGGATGGCCTTGATTAGAGATTCTCGCTACCGCAGAAAATGAAGCGCCGTCCCAACCCTTTCCCGTGCCGTCCATGGCCTGGCCTGGCCTGACCTGACGACACCGCATCTTGTGAAAACGCACATCCCAACCTCCCCCAACGGGCCGGCGCAGGTTCGGCACTGGACTAAGGTTATTTCACTAGGTTGTGTGTGCAGTATGAAGCTCGTCATGTCGCTCGCTATTGACTCTTCGCCTGCGCCACACGACTCCCGATATATCTACATCCTAGAATAGAAACGCCGCAGGGCGGCCGTCGGCCTGGGTCTGGGGACACTGGGACTGGGACTGGCAAACTGGGAATGGCTGGACCTGGTGGGTCTGTCTCCATCCCTTGGGAAAAAAAGAAAAAAAAGAGCCCCAAACCAACAGCCTGCATGCTCGCGTATACGTAAAACGGTTTATCCGAAGTTTAAGAGGCACCAGCCGCGCGTTTGTTTCTGAACTGCCCCATTTGGCGGTCGTTGGTGTGGTGGTGATGGTGGTGTTGGTTGATGGGACGACCAAGAGAGGGCCCGTCCGCTGGCCCTTTGTGCAGACTCTCAGGATGCAGACAGGTGGGCCAAGGGGGTTTGAGGGCGTCCAAAAAAAGCACCGAACGCGCGCCGAGCCAACTCTCATGTCCATCGATCAGCCCCTTCTCCACAGAAACAGAGAGCTGTTGGTTGGTGACGACATATGGGAGCTTTTTGGCTGTGGACGTGTCCATTTTGCTGCGGGCGGCGGCTTCTCTGCGACTGGAGCGGCGCGTATTTGGCCTTGGCTTGGCCCCAAGCATAACGACTCGACGGGCGGCGGCCCGTCTTGAATAGATTGGCTCACACGCGCCGTGTATCGTGGCTGGTGACGCGAGGTGCGGCCGAGGCGGTTCATGCAGGTCATTTGCTGGCAGAGAACACTGACGTCTGTCTTTGTACTGTACCTACTGCTTACTGTCTACAGTACCGTGCGCTTGGGGGTGGGGGGGTGCGGTTCGGATACGTGTTCACGGGCATGCCTGTCGATGTCTCGATCCGCCTCCCTCTGTCTAGGTCGCCAGCAGTGCGATCCTCTTGTTGTGCACCATAATTGGCAAGTGGACAGAGAGTAACATTGGGTCAATGATGGACCGTCATGCGCTCCAGCACAGTTCGTCCACGTCAATGGAGAAACTCGGAATACCCGGTGCGGTGCCAAGGCGATGCACTGATTCACAGGACAACAAGGTTGTTTCAACGAGAAGAGTCGAGCTGGCGAGCCGACCAGTCACATAGTCACGGCCGGGGGCGGTCTGGGGGGTGGCAGCAATAATCCCCGTGCTTGGCTGCAACCCTATCCGCAAAGAGCCCCGAAGCTTGGCGTGCTTGTCGCGAGTCGGTTCGTGTCCCACGAAATAAAAAGAAACATGGGCTCGTCAAGCTCTTGTTCTGTGGGGAAGAGTGGGTGAGGGGTCTGGCTCTGATGAAGGTGTCTTGCGAGCACGGCACGCGAGCGATTCCTTCGACGGGGAAATTTACCTTTGATGAAAGGAGCTCGGTGCTCTGTGGATCTCCCCTTGGCCCTTCCTCCCCTTGGCTCAACTGCTCCATACCGTACGTTCGCGGTCGCTCCCTCATCCCTTTCCGGGCGACGATCACACCGGGGCGATGGAGGCGGGATGGGTTGTGAATACGTCAGGCCAGGCCAATTGGCCATTTTTCTTTTGAAACGAGGGGGCCGAGCCCGCTGCCTTGATAATCGTCATCTTTACTCCCCTCCGTAGGGGACAGCTGTGGGAACCATGTGGGTGTAGGGGAACAGTGAAGGCGGGCTCCATCGATTGGGGGGGGGGACCTCCGGCAAGGTGTCATGACAAGTGGGCTCTCTTCACATCTGCTGCAGGCTGCAGCAGATCGGCGACGGGTTGCCCGAGCGCATCAACTTAATCTGGGCCGCTGCTGTAAGCAAGGGGCAGAAATAGAGGAAACAGACTGACATGAATCGAAGAGAGTACTGTGTAGACGTAGGGTCTGTATGGAATTGGCCATTGGCGTAGAATGGTCTCTCCGAAGCAATTTTGAACAAGTACTATTGAGACGCTGGAGCAGTGTCTACGGAGACCAGATCCGTCTGCTTCCTACCGTGCAAGACCGTGTGCAATTATCTCCAATATTTTGCTACCTCCAGGTTCTCCTATTTTTGTTCACCGTGGGTAACGGGGACATGTCACTGAACGTCGTCAAGGGATGGAAGGTGCATACCAGATACGCGTTGTTAGCACATTTCAATTTGGATATGTCATAATTACCTACGTGGCATTTACAAAGAGCTAGATTCACAGGTAGTTGGTTTGTGCTCATTGATATTACGCGTCGAAGCGTTCACTCTACCGAAATGGTTCAATCCATCTTTGGTCTATTCTGTTAGCGTATTATCTCGTATACAAGCCAAAGATCTCGAACCACGTCTCCTTTGCTTTCAGAAGTGGCCACTATGGAGTCGACAGGCATGATGTCTGACAGTGGTTCCGTCCTAGCTTCTAGGTGCTCCGAGGCTGCTCTCGTTACTCCGAGTTCGTCGTTCCTCTAGACAATCCTTCAAGGTAGATCACAAAAAATTCGCCTCTTAAGGGAAATAAGAGCTTCACTTGATCTCGCCATGCTAGAGGGCAACATATGGACAGCCTCGTCATTTGGGTAGCAAGCTTGATGTCTGTGGTGTCTAGAGAATACAACGGCTTAGTACTTGGCTCCTCGGGGTTTATCGATTGCTTTTGCTCGTAATTTATGGCGAAAACAGCCTGACTGATGTTCTTGTGGGTAGATACCGGTCACGTCGCTCAAATACTGTGCCACAATAATGTTGCTTGCGTTAGACATACTTAAGTATGTGACAATGATATTTCAACAATTGCTTGACTCCCTTCTCGTTGGGAGGTCTACCAGTGAGGAATTGGTAACGTTCGATCAAGACATCTCGACTCATCAGTGATAGGCACGGAAAATATGTCGGGAGAGTTCCCACAGACTCGAGAAGGCAACTTTCAGGAGTGGTGGAAAGAAAGCCTTTGGTTTGGCAGCTGTCGCGTTCAGAGTGGCGTATGGCAAAACAGCAACCCAAAAATCGGACATGAGCAGCAACTTTTGTCCTTCAAAGCTTAATAAAAATTTGCCGACATGGTACTTTGCTCAAAGTAGCGGCTCACGTTTTGCAGTCGTATCTCACCTGAGGGGGGCGGTGAGTTCACCTATGTGCTGGCTGCTCCAGATTCTGCAGCTCCCACGGGTGCGCTCTTCCTCCGACTGTGAATGGCCCCAAGCTTAGTAGAGCAGAGCCTAGCTCCAGATGTCATTCACCGTGGCCTGCGAAGTGAAGACTTCTCCTCTGTTCGGACAATACTGCCCTGTCTCGACCTGATGCTGGCCAGTCGTTGCCACCACGGGTTGCATATGGGTATTGCAATTCTCCTGCAGCTCAAACAAGACTCTGCTCTCGAGGAAATGGCGCGCATGTTCGAATCGAATACGCCACATTGTCGAACGATTCTCTTGAGCTCGATCCAATTCACTACTCTTGCCACTCCAGTGCCCGAAGCTGTTTAGTCGCCACCCACAGTTTCCCCCTGCCGCTTGGTCGGAGCCTCGTTCTGCGGTTTGGTATAGTTCAAGAAGAGACTGAGAATTAAGAGCGAAGACCACGTACCGAGATACTGTGGCATGCACCCGTGTCGAGCTAACTCTGCCCAGGTGGGCCAGCGGGCTTCAAACCTGCCGCCCAGGCATCGATCAGGGCCAATTTAGGCTTTCCGCCACTTGCTACACAAGCAATTATCACATGATATTAAAAAGAATTGACATTGCAATAATCAAATGACTTTTCTTCTACATTCGCACATGTTACTTACCCACTGACAGAGACCCCACGTGCAAATTTCTGCGCGAAATTCCACTCAAGCTTGAGGTGAAAAATATTTTGTGAGACAGCACCTTGTATAATATACTGTCTTGGACGACGCTCTTATTCATGTGGTTATTGCTTGAGGTATGTGCTAGACCCCCAGGAATGCGGATCCAGTTGAGAAGTGCCTGCAGCATAAATCAATTTGAGGGCATTTGGGCCGGAAGAGAGAAAATGCTCCTGATGATGCCTAGTAAGGGACTGACTGTGGTGTTTTATCATGTCAAGTTGCGAGGTCAAATAGGAAACGTGAGCTGGATTTCGGCCGTCGTGAGACAGATTAGCTTTACCCTACTGATGAACCCGTCGCAATGGTGATTCAGCTCAGTCCTAGAGGAACCGCTGGTTCAGATAATTGGATTTTGCGGTTGTCCGATCGGGCAGTGCCGCGACCTGGCTACTGAAGAAGAATGGGTTGTATTGATATGTCGAAGAGGAGAAACTTCCCACTCTGGTTGCTAAGAAAATGGCTCCTTAAAAACACGCCTGCCTAACCCTAAACGCTCCTTCCCAGCACCACACTACCATCTGCCGGATAATGACCTGAACGCCTCTAAGTCACAATACATGTCGAAGCGTGACAATACTTACCGCCTGCGCATCGTAGACGAATAAGACTAGGCTCCAGCTTTATAACTTAGCAGGCAAAACATTCCAGATTGGGTGCCTAGTCCTTCTTCATTTCCTCTATGGTCTAACCATGAGACATCACCAGGACTGGAAAAAGTTCAGTGACAACCCAGCAAACCATGTTCAACACCGAGCAGCAGGTCATGTGGCAGAGGCAGACAGTTGACAGTAAACGCGCATAGGCGACAAACAAGTCTAAGCGCATGTATTGGAGGGCGCTTGGGGCCAATAGCACCGCACTTGTCGGGATTCGGCTTAGTTGTGGCGTGCGTCGGTCTTGTCCTGGAAATACTAAGACCAGGCTAGCCCGAAGTGAGCTCCTAGACATGAGACACAGCTAACAATAGAAAGCGGTTAGAGTCTGGTCTGAGCTGGGTGACATTCCAGATGAGGGAGATGCAGGTGCGTGGTTGATGTGTTGAACGTCACGGTGCCTGAAGATCCTCGTGCCAAAAGTCCCATACAACTGTGCACAATTTCGGAAGCATTGCACCTGGACAGACACCACGAGTTTGCGAGTGTTGATGATGTTCCTGGCCCTTGGAACAGCCCATGCAGCCGTGACTGATACGAAGGTCAATGACTGGAAGAGGATGAGCGTTCACACTTCGATGAAGCATCGAAAACGCCACCTAGGGTGATGACTCATACGCAATATTGCACATCGCCTTGGATAGGAAGACGCGACTCCTTGGTCTACAGGTTGTTATGTGCACATTTACCTACCCAGTAGGTTGGTGCTGTGCTTGTCCACGAGGTCGCGAGCACGCCTTCACGAAGCAGCGGGCCACATGCTCTATTTGGAGAACAGCAGTTTTATGTGACCCATTCTACAGTTTGCAAGCCAAGCAGATGGATCACTGCCATCGACCACGTGGCTTCACCTACCGATAACAAGCCGGGCGTTTCATTGCATGTGCTGCTGGAACCGCCGCCGCCGTGGATGTGATTTCGCGGGCTCACATCAGCCAGGCACGACCTATGCTCGCGTTTTTGGCGAGGGTAACCGAAACATGTCTTGGCGAATGCAGATATTGATTGCATCGAGCCATCAACTGATGTCCCCCGTGCTTCCAAAGGCCTCCCAGGCCTCCGGTTCACGACCTCGGCCAGCTGTCGGTGTCGCCTGTGTTATCGGCTGGGCGTGCTGGAGATAGGCGGTCAAGCTCTGGCGACTCGTGTCTGTTTCTAGATCAATGAGAGGGACTGAGACGTGGTGTGTGATGTGTCTGTTCGGCGCGTCGTGCCCAGCGTCTTTCACTCCTTGATGCCCGATGTGGCAAGCCAGGGTGTCGTAGTGAGTTGTCTGGGACTGAGAGCCGGAGTTCACATTGAACAATGTCGACCCAGAAAATATTATCATGTCGCCTTGATCTTGGCAGTGGCTGGTGATGGAGCCCTGCGATGGTTTTCCGGTCGGACCGGTGGTGATGGCGGTGCCCAGGTGGTAATCCGACTGCCGAGCTCATGACACATACAAAGTTTCGTTGGTGCTCAGGCGCGCCAGGACAGTCTCGTCCCGATCCGAAATTTCCGTGTCGCCAGGCAAGGAGTCTAGTAACCGAGATGAGCAACGGCATGCCCGTCGTAGTGCTGGTGTCGCAAATGCCGCCGGGCTCCCCTCGGCCACGTTGTTGTCAGACGCCCAATGTCGTGTCACCAACCAGCCACCTCCGCAGACATTGATTCGGCGAGCGCCGGTGACTGAGCCGTCGGGAAGGACGCTTGCGACTCCCAATGATGTCGCCGGGTATGATATCGACATGTGCAGGGCTGTCTTGCTTCTTGCAGTGGCGTGCGCTGGAGCTGTGTCGCGCTGGAGGAAGAACTCGGAGGTGAGCAAGCGCCACCTTGCGCTTCCCAGCAGAGAACCTCCAGTCTCCGTTGGCAACTTTTTGCCAAAGGAAAACTTCATCTTCCAGCTCATGATGGATCATGCTCGACCAGAGGCCATTCAACGGAAAATTGTAAAAATGTTTGGCAGGTTATGATGCTGTACTGAAATGCAGGTTGACTGGTGTGAGCACGTTTGCCCACCACAGCACATCGCGTCCATGCTGTGCAGCCATAATTGCCACATCAGGTATTAAGTGAACAAACAATAAGATAGAAGCTCACTCGAGCAGCCAAGGACTTCTCATGCCATTCTGAAGGCGATCAAGTTTGGGGGCGGTGGTGGAAAGGAGAAAAGGAGACTGCATCGTGGACGCGCGATCGTGGGCCGAAGCGCGACTTGACAAGAAGGCGTGCATTGCGGCACAATGGTGCGAAAAGGATGCAAAAAAACCGGCATGGCCTCTAAATTGATCCATCGGTGAAGCCCAGAGCATGAATTGGGTCAAAATCAGAGTTGTGGTGATCTGGGGCGGATAAGTTGAAAATCGATCGTGAATTTGCGGATAGCTTCACGATGCAGCTGAGACGCGACCTGGCGACAACACACAAAAAGTGACATCGGCTGACGCCACTGATATTGGGCATTTAGCCAGCACGGGCAAGCTCGAAAATACAACCGATGGAAATCTGATGTTTCATTTGATCAGGAACTGGTATTATATTTCTAGAAGACATGGGTTGTTGGCTCGCCATTGGGAATGCGACCGATCAAGTCGCAGTCGGGCTGAGTTGGAAAAAGCGGCCTCGACACGCACATCTCGAACTGGGCCGGGGTGCGAGAGCCCAACGAGACGGCTATGATGGGGGGAGCTGCATCGGCCGTCAATGCGTGCGAAATGCTAAAAGAAAAGCTTGTAGGAAAACAGCCAATAACGGAAAAGGGTGTGGCAGAAGCAAGAGAATGGAAGAAGAGGGAGAGGGCCGGGACGGTCCAAGAGGAAATCGGGGGGCGCGAGGTGATTGACAGTGAGAGCAGCGTGGACGGCATGGCGATGGCAGCGGGCTGATTGTGAGAGAGGAGGGGGTACAACAGGCGAGACGTGAGGTCGAACTGGTGGGCCCAATCGGGCATAGCGCCGAGTCCCTCCCGGACAGGGATCCGGATTTCCACCATTTCCTGGCTAAAACGTGTAACTCGGCAGCCGTGCAACTAACGGATTGGCCAAGATTCTTGCTGGATCCGCGCTTGGAAAATGAGCAGTTTAGCCAGCAGCACCCGTATTTTTATGAACCCATGCTGATTTTCTATTATGCCCCGGCCCATTCTGGCATGCTGGGGTGCCACGGGCCATATCGAGGACAGGACAGAACCCAAGGGTCCTCCTCAGCAAGCTTCGAAATGAGCATTTGAAACCACGGCACACCACAGAATTGCCTGTACTGGAGATATACGTGTATATGGAAATTTAAATCCCAACCACCGTGCCACGCCTGTCTCATGCAGCACTTGTTGCAGATTCCAGCATACACGTGGGATAGGAAAGGGAAAACATGCCCAGTTGAATGCCATCTCACAGTCCCGGCCGGGGAAGACGGATGCCTGTCTGGTGGTGGTGTGAATGAACGAGTGCACGACAAGCTGGCAGCTCGGCTGTGCAGCTCGGCCCAGACCAGCCCCTCCCAACCCAACCCAACCCAAACCCAGCTCAAGCTCACGTGCTGCAGCTGCACGGCAGTGGGATGAAAGTCTGAATGGGGGCCAAACTGGCCAAGAAGTAGTGAAGGAATAAACGCATGCAAGTTGGTGAAATAGCCAGCCACAGGCGGAGGCTGCAAAGTGCAAGACGAAACAATGTAGCAGTCAGGAAGCTCGACGGTGCACGGTGATAGTCACGGCACGGTATGTCAACGATGAAGGAGGGTGGCAGGGCAGGCAGGCAGGCCGGTGGTGGGCGAGGCGGAATTAATAAGAGTAAAGCATGAGTGAGGAGGCACAGAACAAGACAAGACAAGACGGGACAGGCGAGTCCAAACAAGGTTGACAGACTGGCATAGACAGACAAATAGACAGACTGGCTCGGTTCCAAGGCAAGGTAAGATTTCGGGTGGCACTAGGAGGGACATGAGGGATGGTCGATGTAAGAGGGAAGAGAGTGGGAAGACAAGGAGAGAGAAGATGGAATGGATAGGATAATTGATGATGGTTGGGCGGCTCCTATCCGGAGCTCCCAAGCTCCAAGGTCCCTGAGCTGTCTGGGTACATTATTAGACTATGTTTTCCTTTTGGGGGGGAAGGGGGAAAAAAGGGTGGAGGTGGGAGGGAGCAGGAAGCGTGGCCTGGGCGTGTGTGTGTGTGCGTGTGCGTGCATTGCGGTTTACTGATTGTGCATCCTCGACCCGTTCGCCCCGCTCTCGTATATAAACACAGGCGCCCACCACGACCGCTCCCTCCTTCCGCCCCGTCCCCTCCGATCTCTTCCTCTCTCACTCTCCATCTCTATCCATTTCCTACACATCTTCCGTAGACAACATCAATTCGGACACCGTCCATCCTGTCGCCAATTCCGTCCATTTCGACTCCGGTCATCAATACAGTCAACCCAAACAGTCCATCGCAAATCCACATCTACCAAAATGCCTCCCAAGAAGACCGAAGGTGCCACCAAGGCCAAGGCTCCCGCCTCTCACCCTACCTACCAGGTTTGTCGCCTTTGCACCGGCTGTTGTTCAAATGCATCGTCATCTAACATCCTGCAGGACATGATCGCTGAGGCCATCACTCAAGTATGACTCTCATCCCATCGTCTCCGGCGCATCACGCGTTGGAGCTGTGTGTCAAGCTGTCACGCGCCTGTTGCTGCATCACCATGTGTGCACAGGACAGCAGCCCAAGGCAGCCACTACAGCTCCACGTCAGCTCTTCCGTATCTTGATTCTCATTTTACTGACGCGTCTCTTCAATCTACAGCTTAAGGACCGCAATGGATCTAGGTAAGCCAGCTTCTACCCCAACTCGGGTCTCGTGTGTTTCATGCCCCGCTTCTGGTGCATGAGGCCATCGTGACTCGGCCTCCACGTGAGACAAGAACCCACGCTAACATTCCCCCAACAGCCGACAGAGCCTCAAGAAGTACGTCAAGGCCAACAACAACATCCAGGCCCAGACCGACTCCATGTTCGACTCCCTCTTCAACCGTGCCCTCAAGGCCGGTGTCGACAAGGGAGTCTTCGTCCAGCCCAAGGGTAAGAATTGCCCCATGATGCCCATGCCTCACCTCACCTCACGGAACTCCACCCTACCTTGGCCTGTTAGACCATCCCGTTCACGCCTTCATCCCTGCCTCATGAGCATGTCATGTCATCGTATCATTGTTCATCCATCTAACATCATCCTCTAGGTGCATCTGGTGGCACTAAGCTGGCCAAGAAGTCCGCACCCGTCAAGAAGGAGTCTGCTCCCAAGGAGAAGAAGCCTGCTGCCGAGAAGAAGGACACCGCTAAGAAGGCCACGGCCAAGAAGCCCGCCGCCAAGAAGGAGGGCGCTGCCACCAAGAAGGCCGCTCCCAAGAAGGCCGCTTCCACCGCCGCCCCCAAGAAGGCTGCGCCCAAGAAGAAGGCCGATGCTGCTGCCCCGGCGGTTGTTGACAAGCCGACTGCTCTTACCAAGACCAAGTCTGGCCGTGTCGCAAAGACCACCACCAAGCCCGCGGCCAAGAAGGCTGCCACCGCCAAGAAACCCGCGGCTGCCAAGAAGGAGAAGACGCCCAAGAAGGCGGCTGCCTCCACCGCCGCCTCCACCGCGGCATAGACTGGTTGAGAGAGAAGGCTCTATTGCCATCTTCTAGCGCACACTTTGAGTTTATTGTTCACGCGTGTAGGGCGGTTCCATTGGCGTTTGGGGGGAAACAGGATTGTGGGTTCAACCAAAGGGTCTGTCTACGTTCAGTGTATCTTGCTTGGGTCGGCGAAGGCGTGCGCATTCCAAGGTCGCGGGCCACCAACGAGTGTATTTACGAGGGGGGTGAGAGCCCATGGCCCGTCTTGGCTCGTGGGGCCGCGGTGCGCATCGCGCCAGTGCGCCCGGCGTGGCCGAGGTGGCACGGTCAGGCACGACGACGACAGTGTTATTAGCAAAGCAGACGGGTACGGGAGGAAGGGGCTGTTAAAGGGATGGGCATCTGTAATCATACCAACGAGTCTTGCTGGTGGTGTTGAAATTGCAGATTCGGTCAAGTTCAAAATAGCTGTTCTGTCTGTTCCCCTGTGTTGTGTGGTAATGATTCTGAACGGGTTGGTGGGTGTATGAGTTTGTGTGTGGCGTGTCCAGTTTGTTGGGGCGATGGGTCTCGCCCAGTTTCCAAAGAGCGTGTGGCACGACGCGTGGTGCAGGGGTGGTTGGGCTGGTTTGTTTACTTTTCTTCCGCTGTAGGCCTCACGTGCCAGGTAATTTCTCCCTGCTTGCTTCTAACAATACCCGATAAGTCACTCATTTAAATTGTCAGAAGAATCTAGCGTATCTTGACTGTAAAAATGATAAGAATGTGCTATGTAAACAGCTGCTGATTCTTCTAGTATGAGCACGAGGCAATCGGGTCGCCAGGTTGGACGGCCGACGGCTTGTTGAAACGTTTTGCCCCCCACGCACTTCCATCCCGAGGGTTGTCCATCCGCCCGTCCACTCATGGCCGTGCCTATTTTCGGACTGGAGACACTGCTGGAGTGATTGTGCACTCGGTTCCTGAACTCTCCTGCTTCTGTAGTAATTAATACCGAGGGCGGGCGTGCTAGTTTCCCAGACCATATTACGCAAATCATCTTGTTGCACGTCATGTTTCAGACCTTCCCGAGATGGCGCACCTCATGCAGCTAGACGCATCGTTGGCAATTGAAACGGAGGGGCGGCGGCGGGCGGGAATGAACGAGGGTTGTTCTTCTGGCGGCGGCACGGCAGGGCAGGCAGGCTCCCTGCCCGTTGGGCCATGACGTTTCGACCCACTTGAGGCTGACGGCTGGCAGGTACTCGGGTAGTCTACTCTTTGTGCCAGCTTGTAGTGTATGTGTTCATATACGGAGCGACGGTGCTCAATCAAAACGGAATGAAGACTTCCACTTCTGGGGGTAAAGTGAAGCAGACAAGGGTGGAGATGGCGCGTCAGACATTGAAGTTTAAGGCCGAGAGCCAGTTCTTCTTGTCATGGTATACGTACAAAAATGACAAAGCTTGGAGGCTCATCAAGCTCACTCACTCACTCCCTCACCCACCCACCATGACTTGGTAGCCTGCAGCTTGGACGGACAATCAGACTGGATGACTTGACTGGGTTGGCGGGCAGGCAGGCTGGGCCCAACCCGGACCACGATCGCCCCAAGGTATTGATTGCAGCGCATGCCCGTGCGGCGCCGATAAGGAGAGGACGATCTTATCTTGTCCACCCTGCCAGCCTGCCAGGCCTGCCCACCTAAGCTCTGCACACCCAGACGCCCACACCCCTGCTGCGGTGCGAGACTGGCAGACGGGCAGAACGGGGCTGACCGGGCGGGCCATAGGACGGGACGGTTGCCGATGGGGAGAACGTTAACCAACGACTAACTGTCGCTGTGTAACTGTACACTAAACTAACTCGGACCTCATCAACCTGCCGACTCACTCGTGTGCGCATCGCAGCGCAGCACAGCACAAGCCCGCGACAACCCCCATGACACGACACGACCACACGGCACGGCACTGATCGCACAACCTGTATATACCTGCTTGCAGACAATCAATCAATCAATCAACCATCCATCCATCCATCCATCCATCAACCCACCAATCCATCAGTCTACCGCTCCAGCCTACTACAACCTGCACTCTCCCTCTACCCCTAAATCGGGCTCGGAGTGCACCACCTGCAGCTAAGCTTGGCAGCCTTGATCCGATCCCGTTGCATCCGCCCCAAAAAGACCCCCACGAGCCTCAGCACCAACTTACTTGAACCCCCCCCCCCCCTTTCGACGATGCTACAACATCTCCGTGACATGACACGACTCCCAGCTTGAATATACATCGGCCGCCATGGCTTCTGAGTCGGGCTTCGGCTCCCATAACCCCTTCCGTCGCAAGACAGCTGCCTCCTCGGGCGCTGCAGCTCAAGCTCAACCTGGAGCTGCGCCTGGAGCTGGAGCTGCCCCGCCCTCTTCGTCCTCCGTATTACACGCAGACAATCGAGCTCCCGCATACGCTGCCGATGACCCTCTGAGGCCACAGCCGCCACAGCGCCCCAGCGGCACCGATTTTGCTAGATCTCTGACCTTGCTCCCAAAAAGCGATGCTCCCCCGCCCACCACTTCCTTCCAGAAGAAAAAGCCCGTCAAGAAGGTGAGGGTCCAGAGCCCTCCACCCTCGAGTCCCGAGTCTGCCAGCGCCGAACGCTCCTACCCCAAATACCCGCTCCCGCCCCGAGAAGACGGCGACGACAGCAGTGTCAGCTCCCCGTCTGTCAATGGCGAGGCAGAAGACCCGTTCCAGAACGAGGCCCCGCCTCTCCCCGAAGATGCCCTGGCCTCGACGGAGAGGGTAGAGCCGCCGCAGCCGCAGCCGCATACCGGCCGCGGGCCGCCTCCCAATCCATTCCAGAAGACTTTAGAGGACATGGAGCAAGCTGCAAAGGACGGCGGGTCGACTTCGACGGAGCATGCCTCCCCGGCAGGGAAGGGTCTGGATGTCGAGGCCTTCAAGAAGCTGCTGCTGACAGGGCAGGCACCCGCACCCGGACCTGCCGGCTCGTTAGGCTCGGCCACCCTGCACCCCACAGGCATGGCTGGTGATGGAGGGAGCCTGACGGATGCCTCATCAGTATCGAGGCAGTCCATCTTTGAGAACAACAACCACTACCAAGAGTCCCCACGAACGTCGCACGAGATATCCGAGCCAGAGCCAGAAGGCGACGAGGAAAAGCGCGGACTGATAAGCTCGCCCCAGCCTAAACAGTCCGGCTCTCGAAAGAAACTACCGCCGCCGCCTCCTGCAACAAGACACGGGAAATTTATCAAGGTCGGATCGGTCGCACAGGACCGGCCGCAACCAATAGAGCGCTGGACCTCTGGAGGGTTGGCTGATACGTCGTCCGGCCGAAGGGCTTCTCTCAGTCCCACGGATGTCAACAAGCCGCTTCCTGCACCCCCGACGCGATCCGAACATGATCCTAAGGAGAGCATATTTGACAAAGAGGCCGCAGGCAAGGTGCCCGAGGTCGATATCGATCCCGAAGCAGATGTTGTGCCTCCGCCGCGACCACCCACCCCGCCTAACATGTCGCACTCTTCCTCTACGCCCGTCCAGAATCCGACGTCGACGCTGAGGAAACCCGCTCCGCCTCCACGCAGAGGGGCGCACGCAAGGGCCGAGAGCAAAACGCAAGCTGAGCTTCCGGAAGAACCGGCTACGCCCTCTCGCTCTTCGATGGAGTCGGTCAGGTCACGCTCGTCCAGCATACGACTGTCCACCGCGGCCCCAGTCCCACCTCCGCCGAGGAGGCCTGCTGGCCATCGGCCGTCGCCGTCTGTTCCTAGCCCTGTTGCAACCACTCAACCTTCGGCCTTCCCGTTCCCGACTGGACAATTGAGTCCTGGCAGTGATGTACCCGGCTCGGCACATGCCCCATCCCAGCTTGCTACAGATACAAGTAGCGCCACGACGGTGTCGACCACGTCTCTCACGCCCCAACAACATCCAGGCGTCTCTAAATTATCCCCGCCGCCACCGCCACAACGGAATCCATCTCTTCGTAAGGGTACTGCCCCCTCGGCAAATAGACCAAACTCGTCCAGCTCGGTCGACGCTTCCGCGCGGAAAGGCAGCCTCCCACCACCTCCGCCCCCGAGGAAAAGAGGCAGCAGCCGCGGCAGTATGGAGGGCTCGGCGGTGGAACCCAAGGGAACAAGCAATGAGAGCGTGAGGAAAGTGTCAGGGGACAGCTTCGCTGGCAACGTCCCGCCCGTGGCCGAAGAGACCGAGACAGTCGACGTGACTGCAACGGATGCGGCTGCGACGGATGAAGGAATCCAAGCGATGCTGGCTGACCTCGACGCGCTCCAAAGGGAGGTGGAGGCCGCGAGGGCAGCTGCCGCTGGGGGCGGTACTTAGCATTGGAAGGGAGAGGGCCGATTCATCAGCCCTGAGAATAAACACTGTGCAGGTAAAGATTGGATTTACTACCGCCCGACATGGCCTTGTAGTGCATTTTTATCTTGGTTTTTTTTGGGGGGGGGGGGGTGCAGGCTCAACATTTACATGGTGGCTATTTGTATATAGACGGACGGCGCAGCATGGGATTGCAAGTGTGGCATGCTCTTATGATGGCAGCGATCCTTTTAACCTGACTACACGATATTATGAGTCAGGATGTATATTTAAGGCACCAGGTCGTTACAATTGTTACTTTTAATAGACTCTTGACGATGGTGTTGGTATGATGTCTTCAGAAATGAAGATCTCGATGTGTGGCTTCTATGGCCGACGGAAACGACCATTTCTGACGAACCCGGCTTTGTCGACCCATGTCACCAGCCCAACGATTCTTCTACCGGCGTGGATGTGCTGAGAACACGCGAAGACGACGCCTCTTTACAAGACACGAAGCCTGAGGTGCGATGAACTTATATGATAAAAAAGAAATTGATGCATCGGTACGGCATTGGTACATTCTAACCCACCCCCCTGTGACGCCAGACACCTGTGAATGCCACTAATCATTTTACACACAACCATGCTCACTTCGGCCTCCTGAAGGGGTGTGCCTCTGTGTTGAGGACAAAGTCGTCGAGACTGATCAAGTCTGGCGGCGACAGCGCCAAGTAGAAGTACTTGAGCGTCTCAGCGAGCCAGAAGCTCTGCACGGCAGCCAGCCAGTCATCAGCCTTCAGGAAAGGAAATATCACAGCACCGTCGAAGTTGGGTCACTCACCTCCATGTAGTCCTCTTTCTTGAGAGGGTACTCGGCGCGGGTGACATCCATCACCGCAGCGTTGGCATACTCGGTCTCGGTGCCGTTGGCAACAGCCTTGAACATATCCCACGCAGCCTCCTGGAACTCGACGCGGCCTGTCACGCGCCACAGGACAAAGAGGCTCTCGATGGCCTCGGGCCGCAGAATATACCGTGGGTCCTTGGCCGACACAACCCCGAGAGGCAGATGGTCCTCGCGGTCGAGGCGCGAGGCCCGCTCCTCATCCCACCGGCGCTGCGACCAGGGACAGGTATCGCGCGACTCGCAGGCCACGGTGCTGAACCGCTCCGGCATCATTCCCGTGGGCATGACGCGGTAGGCCCAGGCGCAGCCGTTGGCGAGGCGCGCGCCGACGTCGACGAGGTGGTCGCGGCCCTCGAGGACGCGCCCGCCCAGCGCGTAGGTCCCGCCCAGGAAGCAGGCGAGGTGCTCGCTCTCCGACTCGAGGGCGACCTGGCCGCGCTGGTGGGCCTTGGCGTTGGCGGCGAGGAGCACGTCGGCGCCGTCCGGGAGCATGGGCCGGAACAGCATGTGCTCGTTGCCGGCCTCCATCCAGCCGGCCGACATGGAGGCGTACTTTGGCTCGTGGCCGCCGAGCAGGACGTGCATCTTGATGGTGTACTCGAACAGCGAGTCGGCGCCGCTGCCGAGCGAGAAGAAGTAGCCCGAGACGACGTCGGGCACACTCATCGAGATCCACTGCGGCCACACGCCGGGGATGTTGGTCTCGTTCTGGCCCTCGTAGAACAGGTCCGCGATCGGGGCGATGGCGCCGTAGTACTTTGGGTCACCCGTGAGCTGCGTAAGGCGAGTAAACTCGAGCAGCAGCGTCCCGGGGGAAGCGGCCACGACGCCGCCCTCGACCTGCAGCCCTTCCCCGGACTGGCTCTGGCCCATGTCGAAGAAGTCCACCGGCATCCGGGAGGCGGTGTTGAACCCAGCAAAAAGCATGTCGCCCAGCTCGACCGCCTTGGCTAGCAGAACGCTGCGGCCGCTGAGGTCGTACGCCGCCATCAGGCCCCCGAGGTAGCGGATGTTTGTCTCGAACATGTTGACTCGGGGGTTGGTGGCCTGCCCGAAGTCGACTATGGCATTTTGATGTTAGCTATCGAATCACTGGGAAAGAAGTAATGTATGAGAAGGGTCGGATCGATCTAGGTGTTCTCTGCATAAAGTCTGTCTCGAAACCCTCAGCCTAACAAAGGGCCAGGGCAAGTCAGAGGCATGCCGTGACCATGGCAGGTGCGTGATCTCGCCCTCGCTCCCTCATGAGGTTAAAAGGCCGCGTCCGGGAACTACTTACTGCGCGCCACGGCGTCTACGGCCTCGTCGAACTCCTCCCGCAGCCCCATGATCCACAGCGTGTCAAGGGCGTCGACCAGCGTCGCCGACCACCCGGAGAACTGGTCGCGGCCGCCGCCCGACACGGGCAGCAGCGCGTCCTGCATCCACGCGAAGCGCCGGTAGCTGCGCCAGCTCTTCTGGAACACGGCGCGGACCTCGTCCCGCCTGGCCTCGCGCACCGCCCGGGCGGCTGCCGTCTCGGGCGGGAACCGGTGCTGCACGCGCGGGAGGAGGCTCGGCACCTTGCCCTTCTTGCCTCCCTTCCCCTTGCCCTCATCCTTGGCTCCCGTGGGAAGCGGTGCCGGGTCGCTCGGCGGCGGGTGCTTGAACTTGATGGCGGCCCAGTCGAAGCTGCTCGTTACGTCCCAGACGCGGCGGGCCGAGGCCTCGTCGTTCATGAGCCGCTCCAGGCGCTTCGACTCGGGCTCCCGGCCCTGCGAACCCGGCCCCCACGACGAGTAGACCAGGTACACGAGGAGCACTCCCAGCAGGGTCAAGGTCACGTCTTTCCTGCCGAGGCGGGCCCGGCGGCCCCGGCCGAAGCCGGTGAAGGGTGAGCGTGGCAGGGACGGCCCGGAGTGGCGCTTCTTCCTCGCCTTATATGGCTCTGGGGGATACATGCTTATGAAGTCTGTAGTTCATATGATTTGCCCGTCGAGGGCACGGTGCGTCCTCAAAGCAGACAGCAATGGGCTGAGAAGAAGGCTCTCTAGAAAAGAGAGGACACAATTATGAGAGAAGCCATTATCAGATGGACGACTCCACGCCCAAGAAACGCTGGAAGTCGGAACCGCCACATGCAGTCCTTCGGCGTTTCAGGTACCGCCATCCCGCCTCGGTAACGATGTGGCCCATAAAAGAAGGGTTCAGAGCGTTTTCTTTGTGCTGGTCAAAGTGGCCGATGCCAAGAACGCGGCAGACAGGGAGATCGGCCGAACGTGTTTCGAGGCATTTGGAGGCCAAGGGGGTGTGGGCCTCTCTTCTCCTTGTGGCTTAGCTTTGACGCAAATTCCCCTAAACTTTATGAAAAGTTAAGAGTCTGCGTATTATTATTGGGCGCCGGTGACCCCCCCCCCTGGGGGTAATAACCAGCGTGGCACCTAGCTATTGAGTTCAGCCGTTTATATCCAAATGGTGTACACATAGACTTATTATGGGCCAGCTGTCCATTTGGTGGTGCTGCTGGACTAGCCCGTTGTGGGTCTCATCATCAGCAAAGCTGCTGAGGGCGGCATTCCAAACGTGTCTCAGCCGGAGAACGAGATTGCACCTAAGTTCTGTAAGTTCTGGAATTTGAATTACGCAGATCGCTCGATTTTTCATCTTCACAGTTAGATACAGCACAGCTGTGAAGGAGTTGACACTCCTCGGCGGGAATGCTTCCACTTTGCTGGGCTCTAATTCCTTGGTGTTTTTGAAATGAGATGTATTTTTAGATGAGATGAAGCTTGTCGATCGGGAACAAGATGAACCTCACCGGCTCAATGTAACATGTACATTCATCAGGCCATGGCTTGGAAGGGGTTGTACGAGGTGCTGCGCTACCACCCGATGAAGGCTTTACATCATAGAATTTGTCCAGTTTGCGAATTGAACTGGTCCTTGATCCTAACGAAGAACGATTTGATTTCGGGCGCTAAGAAGTATGCTTCTCATTAGGGTGTGATCACACACGTAGAGGGGGTAGAAATACCGTGTATTTAAGTAACCCTCGTGCCAAGCCGCTTGTGATTATAGCGAGAACTTTACCGTAAAGTACTAACCGGGGTCTAAAGCCGTTACCACCTTCTAAATTAAGCCTAATTATATAATTTATGGTATTCTTACTACTATAGCTAAAGTAGCGGGTTAAAAGCTTTTATATACTATAAGTTACTTAATTATAATATTACTAATAACTTACCCTTATTTATATAATACTTTTATTACCTACAACCAACTAGTATAAAGGTTAATAATCTTCTAAGCCAGCTAGATAAGAGTATTAATAAGGTTTTTTCTACTTTAGGGCTATTATTAGTTGTTAAAGATAAAAAGGAGGCCCCTAGCTTCTCTACTTATATAATTATTATCAGCTAAAATCCTTATCAGTTAGAAGTAAGACTATTACTACTACTAATCTTATAGCCAGTATAATTAATAGCTACAAAGAGGAAGGCTACCTTATCTACTAGAAGGGCTTTTTTGGCTAAGTAACTATAAGGTTAAAGTAGTATATTCTTATCCTTTCTACTAGCTACCTACTTGGCTTCTAAGAAATTTATAAAGGCCTAGATCAAGTAATTTATAGAGATTCTGGTAATATATAAAGTAGAAGGGCTATTTAATCTAATAAATATAGTATAGTAGGAACCTATATAGTAGAAGCTTATAAATATACTTTATTTTAAATACCCTTACTATAGTTAGACAAAGTAGTATATTAGTAAGAAGTATAAAACTAAGTGGAGAAGGTATTAGAAGTTTTTTATTTTTTTATTTCTCTCTGGTATCTTATATAACAAGGAAACCGGTATAGTAGAGGGCTTTGATAAAAACTTTAAGACTATTTGCTTGTAATATAAGAATACCGGCTGGCTTAAGATAAAAAAGCTAGGTAACCATACTGCTTATAAGAAGGTCTACTAGTATAAGAAGGCTACTAGTAAGAAAATTAACCCTATAATACTAAGGGAGGTATTTAAAGATAAAGATATTAGCTTTAATAAGGAGGACGGGTCTTAAAGTATATAAATAAAAGAAAGTTATTAAATTTAAGTAAATTTAGGTAATCTAGATATTACCCTTAAAAATAGTAGTATATTAATACTTTCTATTATATTAGATATCCTAATAGTAGTAAGGTGATAAGCCTAAAAGAATACTAATAACCTATTAGGTAATAATTTAATAACTACTACTATATAGCTATTAAAGGTTATTAGGTCTAATACTATGATATTAGTGTTAAAAGATTTACAAGCCTACTATAAAGAAAAAAATAATTAGCCAGGCCTATATAATAATAATGTGGTTATTTCTTACCTAGAGAAGCTTATTATAACCCTTATACTTATAGTACTATAGAATAATATAGGTAAAGGTATTAAAAATACAAGAATAGAGTATTAGGTTTGTAAAATATAAGGTAGTTAAAAAGAGAAGAAAAAAGTATTAGTATTAATAAGAAAAGCCGGAGGCAATAAGTAGTTAGGGGTAGGTAATTAGGTAACTATAGGATCTTTTAGACCCTTAACGTTTATACTTACATATTATTATAACTATAGGTTATATAAGGATAATAAAATAATTATTTAATAACCCTTAATCTTCTCTTTCTTCTTATATAAATTTTATCTGTAAAACCCTTTATTATTATAAGATATACTAGAGTATAGCAAGTTATTAGGCCACGTGGGCTATAGTAGTAGGTCTCTATAAACCACAGAATACCCTAAAAGTTTATATACTTTAACTTTCTGTACTACTCTAATAAATAAAGTTTCTTAAAATCTAACTTGATAAATATATTTAAAAGGGTTAAATTTATATATTTATATCTTTCCTGGTATTAAAAGCTCTTAATTTGGGTAAGAAATATTAAGTTTTAGTATATTAGCCTATAGGGTACCCTAAGGTTAAGCTTAAAGTATACTCAAATTGCCTAACCACACTAATTATTAACTTCCAACCTTAAATTTAACAGCAACTTTAGCTTTAGCCACCTATAACTTAACTTTATGTTATTTTCTTTGATAATCCTTTCATATAAATATTATTATTATCTTTCTTAGCTTCTTTAGCGTTATTTAATATACTATTAGCCTTGTATAATGGTGGTAGGTATGTAGAATAGCCTAATTTAGAGTCTTATAGGCTTCTTCTAATAACTTCTTATCCTCCTTTCCTACTAACTGAATCATAAAGTTATAAAGTGCTATATAGGTATAAATAAACCCAATCTGCTCCTTAAGGTTATACTTAGGTATAGAAATACGGATAATCTTCTATTTCCTCTTTAGGGCTCTAAATATCTGCTTTATAATAGTACAAAGCCAAATATAGTAAAGATTATATAACTTCTTTGTATTCTCTGGCTTCTTTTTAGTATTCCTCTAGTTTTAAAGATAATAATATACTAATAGAAATAGTATTAAAATACCCTTTCCCAGCCTAAATCTAGTATCAATAAGGTAAAACTTACTTAAAGGGATTATAAAGCTATTTTTAAGGGCTATTTTATACAAGATCTGGTTATTTATCAAGCTCTTAGTACCTATTATTATAAAGCTAAATAATTTATTACTTTTAACTGTGGTAAAGATATTTTGTGTAACTATACCCTTCTAATCCCTCTACTTTAGCTACTTTTTTAAGGGTAGATAGGCTATAATATATATACTATTAATAGTACTAATATACCTATTAAAGTATATATTCTTCTCTTAAAGTTTATACCACTTATTAAGCTACTTTAAGGGCTTTAGGTATATAACCTCCTTGTATAACTATCTAAAATACCCCAGATACTACCTTATAATCTTACTAATAGTTACCTATTATAAAAAAAAGCAATAAGCATAGTTTTGTTAAGCTTTATTATATATATAGATTTAGAGAAATACTATTAATTAATACTCTAATAAGATCTGGCAAGTAGTACTAAGCTTGGTATATTCTTCTAGCTATATAAGAAGGCTTCTAAAGACTACTTTTGGTATATAAAATATATTATAAAACCAAATCTTACTACCTTAAAGGAGGTAAGTAGTAAATTTATTAGTAGTATATAGCCTAATATTATCCCTCTTACCGGTAAATATATTAAATAATAATCAAGTCTGGTATTTATAATATTTCTTAAGTTCTTTATAGCAAATTACCATATAAATAGCTGTAAGAAAGTATACCTGTTAGACTTTAAAGTTATCTATTATAGTAGCTGGTAATAACTTTATTTACTTCCAAGCCTATACTTACCCCTAGACCTCCTGTTATCAGGTAGGATAGGGGTAGCCTTTATACTACAAAATTAGGTGGTATAGGTAATAAAAAAGTAATAATCTTTTCCTAAAGAAGCTATAGTAATAAGGAGATTACAGTAGGGTAAAGAATATATACCAAGGAGGGTATAGCTGTGTGTAAGTAAAAAAAGTCCTCTTAGTGATAAGAATTACTGCTAAAAGAGGAATAGTATGCTTACCAAGACGATATCCTTACCACCAAAGCCGCCGGTATAAATACCATACCCACCCCCTCCGCGTGCGTGATCACGCCCTTAACGTGATCCTCAAGTTGTTTAAAGCAAGGGAGACAGTCTTCGAGGTGAAAAGGGCGGCTAGTCCCGTTCAA
This sequence comes from Diaporthe citriasiana, assembly GCA_014872975.1. NCBI lineage: Eukaryota > Fungi > Ascomycota > Sordariomycetes > Diaporthales > Diaporthaceae > Diaporthe > Diaporthe citriasiana. The sequence goes on along the minus strand of JADAZS010000051.1, from coordinate 185,282 downwards.
ACATTACCTACACTTCGTGTCATGAAATATCGAGATCCAGTCCTAGCGGCAATTTTCAGTCCGTGGTGATGACAGCCATATGTGCATTTCTGATGTTGATATGAACCTTGCCTTAGTTTTATGACGGCAAAGACTCTCGACTGCCAGGTGTGCTCGCGAGAACCGCCGCCTACCGCCGCCTGCGGCAAGACAAGCGGCCACCCTCAAACACTGCAGGTACCCAAATTACAGAGAGGACGGACGACTATGAACATTGATTGGAATGCATGTACATATAGACGATAACAGTGTCTTCCGAGCGTTTTACCTTATGAATTTGAACAAACTGGGTAGCAGTGATCAATCACCATTCATCGAGTCCAAACGGGCCGCCTGTAATGTTTAAGCCCGCAGTTCCGTTTGCTCTGAGTTTTACAGGTTGGCCGACGATGGGTGATATATTGAGCTTCAGGTCTAAATCGCTCAGTACTGTGGAAGTTGGGGACGGTTCGTGATCTATTGTGTACATAAGGCAGTATACACTCCAATCACTCCACCAGACCCTTGCATTGAAATGCATTATCATCTTCTTTGCATCCTCGAAGCCTGTCGCCCTCTCCTGCAAGACCGGCCAAGTGTGGTTGTCATCGGCCTTGTATTGCTCAAAAAGCTTCCCTTCGGTGAGGGCCGTCTATTTCATATAGGGTACAAGTCTTGGATATGCAAGCCATCGCCATCGCCAGATCGCCAGGGAAAAAGTCAAGTGATTTGTCCCGTGGGGGGCCCTGATGATGGTTTTCAACGGCTGTTTAGAAGTCCCCTTGTTGTCATTTGGTGTTGATTAGGATCGTGAAGCGTTTCCATCTTGGAAAACAAACGTCTTGTCGCAGTGATTGGGGATAACAGTGAATCGGGGGATACGCACAAATAAAAGGCCTGCCTTCTGGGGCCTGCTGCGCCCAAAATTCTTCCCATACTACTCCCACTTCGAATACAAACATCGTATGTTTCGCGAGCTTCGGTCATTACTCCCACAGATCTTGTGCTTTCTTCCTGCACGTGCATGAGAACATGTTATATACATTCCTTACCGCAACTTTTGTGGCCATTGCCGCCCAGGCATTCGCTCATGTCATCCCACAAGGCAAGGCGGGCGTCCTGACCCTTGGTCAAGTCCTCAGCGACGTCGGTGACATCCCCCTCGGACAGTCCGCAAGTGACACCGCATCCATCACTGCTGGATCAAGCTTGGAAATCAAGATCACCAACAGCGCCTCAGACAAGATGTACGCCTATATCACGGGCAAGGAGTACAACAACGGGAAGGGGGTTGTCCACCAGGACGGCGCTGACGGTTGGTATTATCCCACACATTCCGGCTTGGTCGACACTGTCTCCAACAACCTCACGATCGAGGTCGGGGCCAACAGCGATAAGACGGTCACGCTGACCGGCAATCTCACCTCGGGTCGGGTGTACATCGGCAAGGAGAAGATGACTTTCAATGCGGACACATCGGGATACCTGCTCACACCTTCGCCCGCGGACAAGAACGACGCCAACTACGGTTTCGCATGGGGCATCGCCGAGCTGACATGGTCGAACGGGGAGCTGAACACTGACCTCTCGTACGTCGACGCGGTCGGCTTGGCGCTTGGGATGAGGGTCACGACAACGGACGGCAAGGAACTCTACGACGCCGGCCTGCCGGCCGGGTCCCTGAAGAAGGTCTGCGACGAACTCGCTGCCGTGAGCGACGACTGGGGCGACTTGTGCATCAGGGGCAGTGACGGCAAACTAGTCCGGGCCGTGGCGCCGTCCAAGTACGTAAACGACAACACTCCCGGAAGCCTAAAGACCATGTACGACTCCTACATTGACGACGTGTGGAACAAGTACTCGACGGCCGAGCTCACCATCAACACGCAACAGACGACATGGGGTCCGAACGTGACGTGCAAGGTGTCCGGCGGCGGCGAGAGCCCCCTGGTGTGCGCGCAGCCCGACGGGAAGACATACAACTACGCCAAGCCGACCACCAGAGATGTGTTTGGGTGCAGCGGCGGGCCCTTCGCGAGCTCGGGCGACGGCAACGACTTCCAGTCGCGCACGTGGCCGCGGCTCTGCGCGGCCTTCACGCGGTCGACGCTGCTACTCGACGGTGGCGACGTGACGCCTAGCTCGCGGGTGGCTGCGAAGCAGTACTACACCGTCAAGGCTACGAACCACTTCGCCCGGATCGTGCACAGGTTGGTGACGCCCGGCGAGGCGGGGACCGGGGCGTATGCCTTTCCGTTTGATGATGTGAATGCCCCCGGCACGGGCGAGAACGAATCCGGCATATTCCAGGTTGGGAATGCGAGGTCGATTGAGATTGAGGTCCGAGGCACCTGATAGTTTTGGCACGTTCTGGCGTGTTAAATACCACGAATGATATCCCATGGTATAGGCTTCTCCAGCCTTTTGCCTAGGGCTAAGTAAGGGACAGAACTTCCCCTCATTCTTGCCCAATCGCACACAGACTGCATAAGCAGGAGTTTAGAAGTAGATGAGAGCGTTCGTAGTATATATGAATGTTGCTTCTGAAAAATTCGGGTTCGAAGGTCAGCCTAGGATCCATGTGATCTTGTTAGCCGCATTGGAAATTGATCCGAAATACAAACATGTCTATGATATGGATGGGAAGGGATGAAGATGGCAATCAAGGGTGTAGCTCTGGACTCATTTTGTACACGTCGAGGTATGATGGCAGTATTGGGACCTCCTCTGTATCAGACTAACAGTATCAGAGACCACATTGCTATCCGGCGTGTGACTGACTGCCCGAGCTGGTTCTTGTGATGATGGGTCTAGTCCGCAGCGCCGGCGAAAGCCATCTCGACTAGCCTCGTCTGTGCGGCTGCCACGAGGCTGACTATATTTTTTAATCCGAAGTAGTCGACTGTATTCACTATTCACGAATATACTGTTATTGGCACTGTATGGTACTCAACACTGGGTCTTTGAGTGTTTACCACTGTGTGAAGGGACTGCCTACTGCTCAGAAGAGTATGTACATGAATTAAAAGCGAAGCCACTTTCTATGATAAGAAAAGAAAAGGACAGAAGCCGAGTGGTCCGCGAGACCTCGGGACTACTATTCACTGGTACGTGTGCGTCACCGATAGTGGTACGGCATATAGTCTTCCAATATAACTGGCCGAAGAAGAAGGAAGATAGCACAGCAGACTGACGAGAGTGGTCCTCCGCCAAAAAAAGACTGGCTTGTGAAAGTTATGGAAGAAAAAAAACCTTTCAACACGTCCTCCCCACCAACAACTAAACACACATAGTCGAAAGTGCCAGGAACAGGCAAAGCGCTCGATCACCCAACGACCAATGAACTTCAAGTTGACCTGAAAATGACCATTGAACGAGACCAGGCGTGAAAATGATTATGAGCTCACTACGCTACGGTAGCTAAAGCAAGTCATTTGGTGTGATTTCATGGCCCGGGCAGTACTTTCACGAGCGCATTGACAAATCTATGCTTTCTTGATGACATTTGTCAGTTGTAGTCGCGATCAGCGTCTGAGCCGCATCGGTAAATGCGTATTACATTGGATCATGACCCTTTAGTTTCCGAGCTGTCGAAAAGTAAGAGTAGCTTGTTCGTGGACGGCGCATTCCTAGAGAGAGCTGGTCTATGCCCTAGTCATAGCACGAGATTCGACGACTTCCTAGCTGTCCTCCAATGACCATATAATGACAGACCAGACTCGATCCTCCAATGCCGACCCTTGGCATTCTCCTTACACCTTCAAATCCGAGATACCAACGACTTCGAGACTCCTTCTGGCCGGAAAACCAACTTCAGGTCAAGTCGAACTGTGTGTTTTCATCTACATACTGCGTCTTATGATTGAAAATGCCTGTTCTAACATTCACATAGAGAGCACAGCCGCGTGCTATACCTATCACACCACGGAGGCAGAACAAACACCAAACAGCCATGCATTTCTCAACTAGTCAAGCCCTGCTAGGGCTCCTTGCCGTCCTCATCCCCTCCGCCCTCGGCACGCCAGTCAACACCTCACCCTCCCTGGTAGACAGGTCAGAGCTCGCCTGGTCACCGACGCCGTCGAACCTGGCGTGCTACAGTCTGATGAAGGGCTGCAAGCACAAGGATGTGCACTTGGAGAAGGCGAGGATGTACGGCGAGAACATCTGCAATACCCAGAGTTTCAAGGAGGCCATCGCCAAGCCCGGCTGGGAGCCAATCGCGGGTTGGTCCAGGAACCCGTTCTGGGTGTCATACAATGTCAAGGTCGAGTGGAAGGAGGGCTGCATTGCCCCCGGCGACGGCACCATGAGCGTCGTAAACCCGGCGCCAGGGGTCGAGTGCTTCGACGTGATCTGGACGACCTGGAAGAACTGCAAGGGCAACGGCGGCCGTGGCGGCAAGGTCGACTTCGGGTGTTTGACATACCACTACAACCCCATCAACGGCAAAGAGGCTGGGGACGGCTACTGTGTCAACATTCCGTTTGACAATGCGACATACGATGGATATTAATCAGGGAGACGCCCCGCAGGATGTTGGGAAACGGTAGTTCTGGGCGGTGCAAATGCAAACATCGAGTTGTGTTAGAGGCCATACTCCCATCCAACGGACGAGGCTCCCTTGGGTTATCAGTCCCAAGATAGCCTGCCACTTGAGGAAGTTTGTCATTACCTTCAATCCTTTCACTGTTCCTTTGTTGAATTCGCGGGGGGGGGGGCGAGGCACAGCTCTCGACCTGATTGAGTACAAGTTATGCTTCGGGCTCATCAAGAGCGCCCCTGGCTTTGGAGCTGAAACTGGGCAAACGTTGGCCTCGTATCAGGGATCTAAGTCCAGTTGAGAAACCTAACAGAATATTGTTTCGATTCAATTTTCCAATGCAAGGTCTGATTCGAATGTTGCGGTAGTATCCAAGTGATCGACAAGGGTGACTGGTCGTAGCCAAGCAGACAGTTGGGGGGACGAGTCTGGAAATGGTCTAAACCATGCTGCAGGTGTTAGACACGTAGCTCAAAGAGATGCAAGCAGAACTTGAAATGACTAGACAAAGGGGCTATCAAACAATACCGTATCAGACAGGCGAGCTTCTCACACCATGCTACCGTGACGTGCGCATGAGCAATTTCATACGAGCTTTACTCGGGTGCCCAGAAGGGGATTTGGGAGTGGTAGCAGGAACCCTACAAGACGAATTGTTCGGACTCTGGAATCTTCAGCGGAACAGAGGAAGGCAGATCGTGAGTCTGAGAAGAAAGAACAGGTCACATTGTGACGGAGCAGTCCGAGATTCGCCCTGGTCTGACTGAGTACTAATCACTGTGCAACCGGATTTTCAAGCTGTTAAATCATGGTGGAGCGATTTAAGCTTGTAGCCAAGCTTTTTGACATTGACCACCGCTCCACCAGGTTCCAGTTGCTAGTGAAGTTGACCGCTGAGTTTTGTCAACGCTGTGTAGATCCTTGAGATCCTTGACCGCATCGTCGCAGGAATTCAACATGGACCTAGGGAAGATTATAGGGAAATTGAGATCAAGATCACCATGCGAGCAGATAGTAAAGAAAATCATGCCACGGCTTCTTCAGAAGAGAGAAGAGGGAATTCTTCTAGTGCACAGATAACGAGATGTAGGAGATATCCCTCGGAACCGTGGGCGCCCGGAATCACAAAGGGTGCTGCCATTCACCCGCAAAGATTCATTCCAGCGTGCTGGAAAGCCCCTGCAGCAGCGTCGAGGGCAAGGGTTCCAGGCGGCACCACCCATGTCTAGCGTGCAAGGGCTAGGCTCATTCGGGGGGTCGTAGGGCTCGCGATGCGGCTGAAACCCGGATCTGCGGCTCTGTTCGTCTCACCTCCTTCGACGGCACCCAAGCGCCATGCAGCGATAAGCTTTCCAGGGTGGTCACATTGGACGGAAACTTTGCCCTCTCTCCCATGAATAGCCCCTTGAAGCGAGTCCTCATCACACCTCGGCTGCAGACGCCGTCCAATCGCCAGCGTCGCCGGCCAGGAAGAGCTTGGTCCATGGAAGAACGTTCAACTTTGTGGTCCTCGTGCGAGAACGAAGTAGCCAAGATCGACTAGTCTATGATATGCACCATGCAGCACAACCCATGCCTTACGGACTCTAGACAAGGCTGGCCCTGACGGCGCGGCGCCCTGCGTCAGGCATTCTGACGAGAACCTCGCCCCGAGCTGCGCAAGCGGCGTCAGAGAAGCCGCCCATATCCTCTGGGTTTGATGCCATCTGCGCCATGAGGGGCTGGAGGGGTCCTGTTCAGGGCCCAGAACACGGAGCTATCACGTCTCATATTGCTCGGGTCATGATCGACGGATGGGTGCGGTAGTGTACCATAGATGGCACGAACTATGATCGCTCATGATCTCCCAGGATCGGCTTCGTCCCAAGTATTGAGCCGCCTTTGGTATATATAAGCCTGTGCTGATCTCTCTCTTGTTTGAGTCTCCTTCTTGACAGCCTCAGCCTACAACCATCACAACTGTCATCCCGTCTGCTCGCTTCCCGGCCCTGCTGCCATCCAGTCATTCTTTACCACAGAGTTCTGTGAACTCTTTCCATTCCTTACATATCATCTGATTTAATACTATATTCTTGGCATTGATTGCACTCACCACATCCGTATCTCAAGATAAATTCTGCGCTCAAGACGGCAACATCATCCAAGATGAAGACGTACATCACCGCCCTTTTTGCTGGCTACCTGGCCATTGTCTCGGCTGCCCCGGCCGCCAACGATGACGGATGCGATGTTGCACCGCCAGCTCCCACCTCGTCGTGCACGACCACCACGACGACGGTCCTGGCAACCAACGCCGTGTCCATGATGTCGACCTTGACATCCTCCGCCGCAAGTGTTCAGACAGCCTCTGTTTCGGGTCAGTCACCTACTTCTTATTCACACACACACACACAGTGTCTCCCTCTCTCTCATACACTCTCACACATGCTAATCTCGATAATAGGCACCAATGTCCAGGCCTTCACCGGCACCCTCGGCGGCGCACCCCCGCCGGTGGTGTCCTCAGCGGGCGACCGGCCCTTCTCCGTCAACGGCGACACCTTCGTGGGCTCGGGCGCGGCGCTGGGACGGTCCTGCGACGTGCAGCACAACGCGTGTGCGCGCGCGGCCAACTCGGGCCAGTTGTCGGGCGGCGTGCAGCAGTGCGACCAGCAGAACCAGGAATGCCACGCGGCCAACAACCTGAAGAAGCGACACACGAGGGACGTGCGGCCCGCCCTCCCCAGGCGCGCAGCGCTGGACCTGGGCTCCTGCTCCAACGCCAACATCCTGTTCGAGGCCGGGCTGGACGGCCGCTCCACGAATGCATTCATCGCGGCCAACCAACAAGACTTCAACCACGGCTCGGCGCTCAACATCGCCGTCATCGCGGGCTTCATCTGCCAGCGCCTGGGCAGCCCCTGTAACGCCCCGTCGGGCGCGCAGGACTCGTGCGCGCAGGCCAGCTCGGCTGCGGTGGCGGCTACTCAGGACCAGGCGGCGGCTGATGCGTGGAATGCCATCATGGGAGACGCGTCTGTCGGTGGCGGCGCTGCTGCCTCCTCGGCTCCTGCTGCTCCTGCTGCCACCGCTGCGCCAGCGTCGCCCACCGAGGCGAGCAGTGATGACGCTTCATGTGATGTTGAGCCGGAGGCGGCTGCAACGCCGACATCTGACGTCGTGTTGATGACTGTCGTGACCTGCAGCTGACATCCCTCTTAAGACACGGCACACTATGTGGGCGCCAGGTGTTTGGGTGGCGGCGCTCTGGAAGGGGCGGAGTCGGGCAAGGGATGATGAGCTTGGTTCTTATGTACCGGCGAGGATGGGCGGTGTCTGGGTTGGACGGGATCACTAAGACATGGTAATGATAAATGAAATATGCAAGGTTGAATGACAAGTCGTAATTCACTCGTCCTTGTGGTATTGCTTTTCTGAATGCGGACAGTGCGCATCACAGTGCGATTAAGAGACATGCACTGTAGCTGCACCAAAATCAAGATAGATGTGATGCATGGGTTGAGGACCATCCCCAAATAATCTCCAACTTCCCTTCCCCCCTGCATGTCTGCATGTAAAAGCACCGAACTTGCAACTTGACGCAACTCAACACCCCAAGCGCGACACCTTCACCTCCTTTCCTAATCTTCATACTCGTCCTATTCATTCCTTATCACAGCTGTCGCGCCCCGGAAAATCCTGAAAAGAAAATGGCCGCCTCACAGGTGGCAAAGGGCCTGCTCTGGGGCACCATCGGCGCCAACGTCTACATCTGGGGCAAGTGGCATGTTATGCCTGACACACAGGCTGCAAAGAAGGGGCGGGACTCACATGCCTACCAAATGGCACAGATCAGTCACGTCAGGTACATGAACGAGAACTACACCCTCTCCCGTAAGAACATCGCCGAAGGCCGCTGGTGGACCATCATCACGTCGGCATTCAGCCACTACGACCTTGCTCACCTGGGTATCAACATGCTTGTCCTTCGTGAGTGATCCCGGCAAAATTCCACTCCACATTCCGTTTCCACCTTCCTCATGGGCCCTTGTCTAAGTTGCCGCGGCTCGTCCGCATTCACCCTCTTCCGACCATGTGGCGGAACGACCAACGTCTCCGACAGATGCTGACCAGGTTATCACACAAACAGACAGCACCGCCTCTCTGGGGCTCTCCGGGGCGATAGGTCTCGGGCCTATCCGGCTGGCTGTTCTAGGTATCGGCTCAGCTGTCTGCGGGTCCCTCGGGTCGCTGTATGACTACCAGAAGACCGCCGAGGCCGGACTGCCGGAGTCGCGGGGTCTCGGCGCGTCGGGCATGGTCGAGGGCGTCATGATGGCTACCATGCTCGCCCAGCCGCGGTGGCCGGTAAGTGCTTTACGTTACAACCAGTCCATCTCTGTTCGTGGGTGATTTCGAGCTGGCTTTCGAGTTGCGGAATGTGGAACGGAACTTTTTCACAGTCGCACGAATCCCCGCGCCTTGATTTGGATCCTGACAAAACTCCAGATGATGGTCTTCCCCATCCCCGTCTCCATCCCATACTGGGGAGTCGTGGCCGGCTTCGTCAGCTACGACATGTACCGGCTGTACCAGGAGAAGACGTCGGGCCAGAAGCACGTCAACTGGATGGGCTCCTACACTGGCTACGCCGCTCACCTCGGTGGCGCCGTCTTTGGCGCCGCCTTCTACTTCGTGGCCTTGCGCAGGGGCATGCCGATCCACAAGGCGGCCGGGATTCGGAACTTTGGACGGCGACCATGAACACGATCGATTTGCTGTGCACGACCGCGAGATGATGATACCCAGGAGTGTATTATTAGGATCCAGTATGGCGCTGAGCGTTATTCTTTGGCGCCTCACACTGTATGTCAACTCTATCACCCCCTAGGTGACAAGGGACTCGATCCATCCTTGAATTTGTCGTCGCGGATGCGCTCGAGCCTTGCCCTCCTCGCCTCGTCACCACCGTGGATCGAGCTCATGTACCCCTGGAACGCAATCGTCATCTCGCACACTTTCGCGAAGTCCTGGTCCTCCAGTGACGCTTTCTCGCCTTCGTCCTTGTCCTCTGGATTCAGCTGCAGGAACCTATACTCGGCAAAAGCCACCGCGGTTTGGAATGCTGAGAATGAAGACGCCATGATTAGCAAATATACCAAAAGATGAATAGACACTCAAGACCCTGTACGATCCATCAACATGTGTGACTTACCGTTTCGAATCTGCCGCCCGTTCCATTCAATCTTTCGCAAGTCTTTGTTCTCGAAGATATACTTCCATGCGCTGCGGTCGATCCTCATGTCTTTTCGTCGTTCCTTTTCCAGTTTTTTGAAGAATTGTTTCCATATACGGTCCTGTTCATCATTCGAGAAGTTCTCATAGTGGATCACAGTATGGATTCGACTGATGAAAGCATCATCAAACTGGCCGACCCGGTTAGTGGTCAGGAAAAGAATCCCGCGATAGTATTCGACGATGCGAAGGAATACTAAGACGCTGTCAGTTGATGGTGATTTCACGGTAGTCAATATTCACAGGGATATGATGCGGCCCGCGTTCACGAGGGTAGGTCGACTGAGCAGTCAATATGACACCCAAATGAAGCTGTCTCCGTAGTGGATTAGTGAGTGGGTTCTGTGGGATCACTGACCTGAGACCAGGCTGTTCCTTTGTAGGTCAGAAATCGAACGTTTCTCAAGAAACACATCGGCTTCATCGAGAAGCATCACTGCACCCCAGATTTCTGCTAATCGGAACCACTTCGACAGCGTCCGTTCAGCCGTGACTTCGTTAGTTCCAATGTCTCCGCATGTCAACGATAGCAGCGGCCTGCGTGTTGCTTCCGCAATGCACTCAGCTGTCTTTTAAGAGGGCAATCCTCTTGTTAACATGTGTTCAGACGAGTAAACAGGTGGGGCAGATGGAATTGATTGGTGGCTTACATAGGTTTTCCCTACTCCTGGACTGCCATGTAGGAGGAATATCTGACCTTCTCCTTTATTCTTTATGAAGTCCGCTGTCCAAGGTTTTGGGGCTGGATTCCCGCCTACGGGCGCGTCTCCGGCGGTGTAACGATGTACCAGGGACTTTATAACTGATTTTCTCTCCTCCTTCATGACGAGACTGTCAATGGCGCTATGATTGAAGACCACATCTTGACAGCAGGCAACATCAAACACCTCTATGCGTCGCCAATTAGCTCAGAAGTACCCAGGTAAATCGAACGTGAGTTGAAGCAAAATGTAGAAATACACATTGTAGGGCAGAATCTCGGTGTGCTTTTTCGGTCTTACTTACGCCACTGTCTCGATTTCAAGTCGAAGCCAACTATTACTGGAGGACACAAAAGATATCGCGACATGTCCTTCTCTCCGGTCACATCGTCAACGAGCTCAAGACTTCGCGTGTGCGGGCCGGGCATGATGTTTTCGTACTCCGCCCACGGTCCGCTCTCGATTCTTGGGGGTCCTTTGATCTGCCATTTTTGAGCTGGGCCTGGTGGTAGATTCGGATCCTTCATTCGCACCGGCGGCGGCGCCATCCCGTACGGCATCGGCCGATTCGGTGGCGGCGGCATGGGCGGCGGGGGCGGCCGCAGCTCGGCCCCTGAGTCTTGGATGTTTCCAACAAAGGGTGGTGCCAACAATGGGTCCCGGAAGATCAGGGGATGGTCAGGGTCGCTATATGCGTACCTGAAATGTGTCATCGGGTCTATCATTACCCTGCCCTGCTAAAAATGTCTTGGCTCAGCATCGCAATTCGTTGGAGTGGTGGTAGCATGTACGAAGACAGACTTACCCACTCGCTGTCGTCTTTCGGAAGCTTCCCCTGATAGTCCACCTGGTATCCAGAGAGGAACCTCCAGTATTTCAAGCCTCGATCTATCAGAGAATCACGGAGGGCTCCGGAATCTTCTGCGTCGTAGAAGCTACAAGGGGTTATTTCAAGCTCCGAGATCTTTCTCTCGCCAACAAAAGGCTTCATCACAAAGTTGAAAGGGCATCGCCCCAGTCTAGTTCCGTCAAACCTAAGGCTCCAGTAATCGATGGAGAATGGTTCAGATCTCCCCGGGCTGAGATCACCACCTTGAATGGAAAGAATTACACCGACATTCATAGGTAGTCCCAGACGTCGGACATAAACTTTCGTTCCCGGTTTGAATAGCAGCCATAGCATTGAATAGGTGGCGACAGCGGGGGTTTGGTGATGTCTGTCAATCTCCTTCTGAACTTCTGCGAGGTTTTCTTGTTCGATGAATTCTCGGACGATCTCCAGGTGCTTGTACGTTTCTTCGTCACACACTTTGGGATTGGCACGTTTCGAGCCTCGAGTTGAGTTTTCATCATCCGGTTGGCTATCCTTAGTCCGGAGAAAGGTGTCCTGGAACGCTCTAATGTCGTTGTAATGATGGTAGAACAAAGCGTACGGCTGAGATATCAGGACCGTCAGACCCCCCAGGTCGAAGTTAGGATAGTAGGTAACGAGAGTCTGGAAAGCATCCATGACACGCCTGCTGTGGATTATCACTTCTTTCCCAACACACTGTAATCCTACTGACGAGTTTGCGATGATCCAAGTGGTGTCGTGTCTGGCGCGCGAATTCAGTGACAAGTTGGTTGCCACAATTGTGACAATCTCGAGAACTGGCTCTTCCGTCGATCCTTGGCTCATGGCTAGTTTCCCGCGATCGCGGTCAAGGTCGAGCAAGTCTGGCCACGGCTCGGAGAAAAAGATCCCACCATTGCTCCGCAAGAATTTGTTCGAATACCTGAATTGGGCCCGCCGGCGTGCCGTTGGATCGGATGGGTCTGCCGTGTTTGCGTGTTGCGCCTCGGCTACCTGCGACATAGGCTTTGGCCGTGGTTTCTTGACTTTTTGCCTACACGATGGACACTTGGAGACACCCCAGGCTAGTAGTTCTGCGTGGCTTCTTTTTGTTTTCTGACACCATAGTAGCGCGCCACCGGCACTCTCATCTTCCGAGTCGAAGCTCGAGATGCTGCTGGAGTCACCATTAGATCCATCGATGATGACCGAAACGGTATCATCATGGTCTTTTGAGCGATCTCTTACGGTCGTGTGCTCAGTATTGATCTCAGATGGTGCTGCGGGCTGAGTAGACCCCTGTGGTTCGGACTGAGAATTCACGACCATTGAATTCTCCTCACTCGCACGCTGGCCCCTCGGAGAAGACGGGACTGGGCCCTCCTTCGTTGCTGAGATAGACTCCTTGGCCGTGGAATCCGATGGGAGGCTTGCATTTTGGACATCGCTGTTCTCGCTGGCAATGTGGTCTTCATTGTTCATTTTCGGTAAATGAGTGAAGAGTCAAAATGGACATAGGACTGACCGGCTGTTGAATCGATTCAGCCTGAACAGCGATTACAGTATGTGCTCCCTCTAGTGCGAAAGTGATGAAGAGGTACAGTATACGTTGTGATGTGGGAGGAGACCGGACAAAATGGATGCTCCAGCGGAGAACACGCAGCCTTGTCGTGACGTCCGGCCCGGAACGATATTTCCCGCTTGTTCAGGAGATGAGCTGCGTGACTGCCCGTAACACTAGGTGTGGGCCACGCTGAAGATGGTTGGGGACAGATTCCCGACGTCTTGCAGCTTCTCTGTGTCAAATTATATGAAGTTGATGCGTAGAGACCAAGGATTAATATAGATACCAATCAAAAGGCCGACTAAGTATGCCGTGGGATCCTTCTGGGCTCAATTTCTCGAGGCTGACCACCCTTCTCCTGAGAGAAAAAAGCAGAGCTCAGCCAATCACACAACTGTTATCCCTACACGGATAGGCTTCGTGCAGCTAGGACCGCCACCATTTTATTTGGCGCACTTATCCTTGCGTATACATGGCTGCAGTGCAACACATGATCCCCGCCAGTTTCCCCGCCCAGGTACTCTCAGCCGTAGGCACAACAAGCATTGCGTGGACATTTTCTGAAGCGATTTGATTGCAAAATTCTTACCACACTGACATAACTTGGGCTCTGGACTGGTATCGGAAAGGAGGACGAAATGCTGCCATGGAGGGCGTTGAGCGAAAACTAGAGGCCGAGTGTTTTGTCCGCCAGTACAGTTTCAAGGTAGCCGCTGATCTGCCAGAGAACGAGCTCGCACAGTTTCTCATGGAGAACCAGACTCTGGAGATGGCGAGAGAAAATAGGGACCGCGATGGAATCATGTCGGACTTTAATCGATGGTTGTGTGCTAGGACACCAGACAGGTTAGTGTTCATGCCCCGTGATTCAGGGCAATCTGTATGCAAGAGGTTGATTGCTAATTCTGTAGTGACTCTTCTGGAGACGAAGACTTACAACTTCTATTCAAGGAACGGAAAGAGTTGGCGGAAATATGGCTAAAGTTCCAGACCAAGTACCCAGAATCGAGTGAATTGCTTCCAGGCACCACAGGACCTCCGAGCATCGAGAGTCTGCGGTCGATCATGAAGGAAACGGCCCAAGAATGGGAAAACAAGAGGGATAGCGGATTCGGGAGAGCCAAAGAAAAGATGGTTGGGTTTTCTGAGACTCTAGTGTCTTTCTCAGATCTCTTCTCGATAATACCACAAGGCGACAAATATGTCTCCCTTTTTACAGGGGTCATATCTACTACGATCAAGGCATGACTTCCAGTCTTTCCCTGCGTCATCACCAATGCAGCATCCAGATCGCTGACCTTTGACATTGGTTTCTCCAGGCTGCTGCTAGACATAAAGAGATTGCCGAAGGCTTCTCCTCGGCCTTGGAAGAAATTGGGAAAGAAATGAACTTCAGCACTCACGAATTGAAAATACATCGAACAAAGAGAATGGAGCGGCTGGTGATACGTCTGTACATCAAACATGCGAAGTTCTTCTGTCATTTCATGACTTGGTACTTATCCTCATCTTTCAAGCGATTTGGGGCTTCTCTGCGAAATGATTTCTACACGAAGGATGTTCAACAACGGGTGATAGAAATACGGAGCGTGGCTAAGGAGATCGAACAGGAAGCCTCACTGATAACCCAGATATCTACTCAACGAACCGAGGCAATGGTTCGATCGCTAGGTCCAACACTGGAGGAGTCGGCCCGAAGAGCTGACTTTTACCACAATATTGTCACGGATCGTCTCGAGACAATCGACAGAAGCCTGGAAATCCTGACCCAAGGGATTGGACAGCTTTCTCGCAACCACATAGTGGATCACTGCGACTATCTGTTATACAACGCCGATGTTGCCAACACTATTAGTGAGTTCACTGAGACCCGCTGTCTGTCGCTTTCACTCAATATTGGACACAGAACTTGCTGTGTATAGAGGCAGGTTGGCCGGCCCTATTGAAGGCTCCCAACCCAGCAACATGCCCATGCGCACATTCGAATTATTAGACAACCAAAGTTCTGATATTCCGACGCCAGCGCTACGCGCTTCGGTATTCTCACGAGCAAATCTGCAGAATGTGTCTCGAGACCTGCAGAAGTACTATCCGTCCACAGAAACTGGAGAAAACAGCCACGACACTAGAGACCTAGCAGCACACACTGTACCTGGGCTGGTTGTGGTCAGGCTCAAGGAATGGCTCGCTTCGCCAAGGTCTGATCTTCTTTGGATAATTGGTTCGAACTCACCCTGGGGCAGTGAAGCCAGCCTCGCCGCTTCACACATCCTTGACGTTGCCACGTCGGCAGGGCTGCCATGCGTGTCATTCACATGCACTCCGACCATGGAGCTTCCACACGTTTCCAAAGATGGAAAGACACGATGTTTGACCTACCTGATCGCGTTGTTATACTCCATTGCATATCAGCTGCTCTGTCTTGTCCCGGAAACATTCGAGGACGGGTATGAAGTCGAGGAAGCCATACAGACAATGGATGGGGCGGAGAACAGTATTCCGAGAGCATTAGAGATCATAGAGGCATTGTTGCGGCATCGCACACCACTTCTGCTCGTCATCCTGGACGGCCTGGAACTTATCGAAGATGACGACACTGTCCCGTACCTTCGCAACCTGATCAGCATCCTTCACTCGACACAGTCAGATTCCAGGTTGAAAGTCTTACTAGCAAGCCAAGGGTTCCTTGAAAGCGGTGTTCATCTTGACGTGGAAGAGCGTGTGGACTGCACAGTTCTCCCTAGACGGCGTCCTGGGAGAGCTCAGCCGGATGGGAGATTTCTCGGCGAACTGGATTCTTTCTCCATGTAACAGACGATCACGATCCGTACCCTTGTGCGACTCGTGACCCAATTCCGCACACGCTTCTTGCATTCTATACGAGTGAAGCCTCGCGTTTGTGTAAGAGGATCACTCTGCTCCATAGCACCATGATTTAAGAAAGGAGAGGCGCGAGGAAGCAATGATTATTATCGATCAACTCGGCAGGCGTGTCTATAAGTGCCCTCCAGTCGCTATTTTCTCTATGCCGGAAAAAGTTCAAGATCTGCACGCTGCCAAAAAAAAAATAATCGCCACTGCTAATCAACTCAATGGTTGTCTCTAGGGGGATTACCCTGGGCGACACGCTGGAACCGAACGGCACGCTTCAGCACCATGCCCTCGCTCAAGCCCCCGACCTCACGCCGGAATATATCCTGCCATGGCGTCTGGCTCGGCGGGCCGTGATATCCACCACGCGCCTCCAACTCCTTGCGCCTCGCCTGCAGCTCCTCCCCAGGAAGCACGATGTCGACCCTCCGCGCGCCGAGGTCGACCCTGACGCGGTCGCCGTCCCGCAGCAGCGCGAGGTTCCCTCCGTCCGCCGCCTCGGGGGTGGCATTGAGGATGGAGGGCGCCGCCGAGGTGCCGCTCTGCCGGCCGTCGCCGATGCACGGCAGGTCCTTGACGCCCTGCTTGAGCAGGCGCGAGGGCGCGTGCATGTTGACCACCTCTGCGGCGCCCGGGTAGCCCAGGGGCCCGACGCCGCGCATGACGAGGATGGTGTGGCGGTCGATGTTGCCGGCGTTGGCGGTGGCCTCGAGCCTGGAGTGGTAGTCCTCCGGGCCGTCGAAGACGGCGACGCGGCTCTCGAAGGCGTTGGGATCGTTTGGGTCCTCGAGGAATTCGGCGCGGAACTCGGGTGAGATCACAGAGGTCTTCATTATGGCCGAGTCGAAGAGGGTCCCCTTCATGTGGAGGAAGCCTGCGTTCTCCTTGAGAGGGTTCGCAAACGTCTTTATGGTACGACGGTCCCACGTCAGCTTGCCGCGGGCGTTTTCCCCCATGCTCTTGCCGCTGCACGTGAGGGCGTCTGGGTGCGGCAGTCTCTCCGCCTCGAGGAGCTCAGCCAGGATGGCGGGCAGGCCGCCGGCACGGTAGTAGTCTTCGCTGAGCATTTCTCCTGCCGGCTGCATGTTCAGGAGCAGCGGGATTGTGAAGCCGAGCCGGTCCCAGTCGTCGAGGTCCAGGGGCACTCCTGCGTGTTTCGCAACGGCGCAGAGGTGGATGGGTGCGTTGGTGCTGCCGCCGATGGCGGTGTTGACGACAATGGCATTCTCGAAGGCCTGTCGTGTCACTAACACGGCAGTCAGTGTGAAGGCTCTCCAGCTAACTGTGAGGAGGTTGCATCAAAAGACAAGCTGCGGCTCTTCGCATGCAGCTGTCAACAAGGGGGTCTCGGAGTATTCCGCACCAATGAACAAAGCGCATAAGGCTGCATGATTATAAGAGGGGGACGACAGACTATAACCACTCACTGATATCACACGGCTTCATGTCCTCACGGACCATCTCAACAATGCGGGTGCCCGTCTTGTAGGCCATCTGAGAGCGCTCTCGATACGGCGCGGGGATGGCTGCTGAACCCGGCAGGGCCATTCCTAGTGCTTCAGCGAGGGCATTCATCGTGGACGCTTAATCAGGATCCGGAGTCAGCCACCAAGAGGCACATAGGAACCACTTGCATGAGATATTGTGGGTCAGGAAGGAAGCTCACCTGTGCCCATGGTGTTGCAATGCCCAGGCGAAGGGGTGCCGCTGGCGACAAAGTCCGCAACCTCGTCGTCGGCAATATGCCCGGCTGCATGAAGCTCACGGGCCTCCCACACGACAGACCCGGACCCGACCCTCTGGCCGTTCACCCAGCCGTTCAGCATGGGCCCGACATTGAGACAGATGGTCGGGATATTGACAGTCGAGGCGGCCATGAGGCAGGCCGGGGTCGTCTTGTCACAGCCCGTGAGCATCACGACGCCGTCGAACGGGTAGGCGTGCATGAGCTCCACCAGCCCCAGGTAGGCGAGGTTGCGGTCGAGGGTGGCTGTGGGCCGGCGGGTGGATTCCTGGATCGGATGCATGGGGAACTCGAAGGCGACCCCGCCGGCCGAGCGGATGCCCTCGCGAACGCGCTTGGCCAGCTCGAGGTGGTGCCGGTTGCACGGGGCGATGTCGCTGCCGGACTGCGCGATGCCGATGATGGGCTTGCCGGAAACCAGCTCCTCCCTCGTGATGCCCGAGTTGAGGTAGCGCTCGACGTAGAGGGCGCTTATCGTCAGGTCGTCCTTGCGGCTGAACCAGTTGGACGAGCGCAGCTCCGGTTTGGCCGCCCCCGGCTTCTTCGCGTTGAGCCTGGCCAGTTTCGCCTCTATCTCCTTGGTCCTCTTTTGGAGTTCCGACAGCTCCTTCTGGTAGTCCTCAATGTCGCCCACGTTGCAGTCATTGCTGCAATCCCCGCAGGGTATCTCGCATCCCATGGTTCAAGTTGTCGTGTGGTGTCACTGCGTCTGAAAAAAATAAAATCTCAAGAATTGATTGTTGTATGCCTGGCACGACTGTTCACGATTCAATGGAGATTCTCTGCTCCTCCAAAGTCGTCGTCGCGGCCCGGATTCTCCAAGACTTCTGCTTTTTTTATTCACCGCCCGTGGCACTCTGAATCACTTCCGCAGTATGCCACTCACTGCGTGGTGAGCCTGTTGGTTTGCCGCATGCATTGACCCTCTCAATGGGTGGCGGCCGATGACTGAGAAGGGCAAGTGAGGCTGCTGTTGAAGTGAATGGCCGTCGCGACTCACCGTCGGATCCAGGTGAAAGATTCGGCATTGGGTGCGGTGAGTGTTTCGCGTTCAATCACGCCGGGTCAACACGAGCCAAGCCGTTATAAACTCGACCCTAGCCTCCGGCGCCGGGGTTCGGCTTGCATAATATCGTATCTTAACCAGACCAATGTGGGTCGCCGTTAGCAGGCGTGGTGCTGCCGGGTATCGTGGACTAATATCACAGGCATGAAACGCTGGCAGAGTTTTATCAGCAAACACTAATAGGCCAATCGAAGAAGCCGACCCCAACTCTGAGCTTGTTTCCGCTTGACAGGTCGGTTCGTGCCTCATCAACCTGATTGCCTATCTTTTCCCTACATTACCATCCTCCCGGTTACATGATGTGGACTCGCCCCACTATGAGACAAACGCCAATACCGGGAGCGGCCTTGAAACGCTGAGACGAACCCGTTGGCCTAGGTGCAGAACGGGAAAGTCTTGAGAAGGCCGGCTCATGCACACGGTAGTCTGGGCCACCACTTCAGGCTTGAAAGAGCAACATGCACATTTTATTCATCTGGGGGGCGGGGGCGGAAAAGAAGAATCCGCAGTGACGGAACAACAAGAAGGCAAATTTCTCGTGACATGGACATGCAATTCAACATGACTGGCTCTCAAGCAGCACACAATCGGATTGGCCAACACCAAATGCGACCAGGATCCACAGCCTCACAAGTCATTGCATTCGGCCAGCCAAGTCTCTCCTTTTTGCAATACTGACTGCCTGATTCAAGTTGCCCGTAGCCCTCTGCGCACAGTATGTATCAAATGTCTTGTCCGATCAACATCAAAGTGGTTTTGAGACCATGTACAGAAACCACTGGGACGCGAGAACGATCTATCAGCCCGGCAGTCACATCGTAGGCTCACTGTCAACCCCTAATCGTCCACCATCATACCTCGTCATATATACAACCGCCGCCAATAGTGCTCCACATTTTGCCATTTACCCCTCCGGATCATCCTCCACCTGATCGTCGCATTCGGCTCATCTCTTCTGCCGAGGTGGTTAAGTGTTTTGCCAGCGACCAACATCATCACGGTCCTGAGAACCCCTTCAAAATTTATCCTTTCTGACACTTTTGTTCCTTGAAGTCGGATTCCTTCCAAAAGAGCACCGCAGTCCATGCGATGGCAAGAAGGGAGGTGGCAGTAATGAAAATGACCTCTTGAGCCTCCGGAGGCCCGGTTGATGCTGCCTCAGGCAGGTGAACTGACGGGGTGTGATGACTAAAAATCCAAATTGTCGCAAGTATTATCCAAAGCTGGCAGCTGGGCGTTGGGTAGATGTTCAGCGAGCTTGTTGCGGAACATGCCGGTCGATAATGCTGTTGAGATAGCGGCGCCTGCTCCTTTGCGAAAATTCCATCACAACAAACTCGGGAGCCACAACTTGAAGAACTGGAGAATAAACTGACGATACAGCCATCAGCGTCATATGCTCAATAGAATAACTTGTGCCGCCGCATTACGTTAGGAGGTACCTCGACAGACTTCGAGCTGCAACCAGGCACGGTCTCTTATAGGTTCTGTTGCAATTAGTGAGTGCATTGAGTAATGCCATTGTCTAATTAACGCCATTGGCACCAGCAGATGACCTTTTCAGAGCTCAGGGAGAGTCTTGTCTGAGCCATTCAAAAGTGTCCATCAGGTCGAAATCAAAATCTAGCTGCCCGATAAACCCCAATCCGCGATGACTGGGTGCTTATAGAGTGTGTCGTGGGGACGATTTAGTGAGTGGTCGAGAACTGCTTGGATGACCGCTTTGCAATTGGCACATAAGTCAACATTTGAAGAGTACGGCTTAACCCATCCTAGAAATCCCACCAGGAGGCTAAGTTGTTGGACGATTGCCGAACGAGGGATTCCTGTGCTTGGTTGGATCACCAATTCCCCTGGCTTCAGGAGACCGAGGCAGAGACTGCCTCCACCAGGAACGGCGTAGGCCATCACCTTGAAAGACTTGTTAACATATCCACTTTGTAAAACGTTTATACGTGCTTTCCGCGAAATGATGACGTACCAGCCACATGAAATCATGATGAATGACAGACAGTCGATCCAAATTAGTCCAAAACATGACCGCGGTGGACATCGCTTCGAAGCTAACCTGCAAGAGATTGTCATTTGCTGCGTATCCGTCGCGGCAGCGGAGTCTCTCGATGAAGAACAGGTTTTGCAAGTGTTCAAGATGTAGCAATAGTCTGATATATAACGTTTCCGCACCAATAGCCAGGTCGTCAAAGTCGGCGGTGTCGAATCGTAGTTTCCGTGGGAGGCCAGCTAAGTTTTCTACTTGGAGGGCCTTGAGATCACTCAACTTCAGGTTCATTTTCGAGGGTTGTGGGGAACACAACATGTGGAATGGAGCTTCAGAGTGAAGCAGGGCTGCTTTGAGCGGCGCCAGAATCCGCTGGCGATGGCGTGAGAGTAATGCATTGCTGCGAGGGCTCGACCTCATATTCACAGGGTTCCTTTCGTCGTCTTCGTCCGCAACTTCCACAGGTTGATCGAGAGCGATCACAGGCGACGTTGCGTCGATGGGAAGGGCCACATATTATAAAAGACAACCTAGGTAGAACAGTGATCTCAGGCTCCTTAAGATTTCTCACAATGCTTTAAGTTCACCACAGCCTGTAAGAATCCATCAAGGATAGTGTGCCCCTCCAATGCCGGGGGTATCTTTGATACTGAATTGCTTGATTCTGCCAAATAATTAGTTGACTTGACGAGGTGATGGTTTTGGGCGGGTCAGTTGAAGTCAGACTGAAATTGAGGTTATTAATACACTCACCCTTGGATTGATTACATAAGCCACCAACCGCTCATCAATTATCGGCTCGGGAGCTCTTTAAACTTACCTCAGCTGATCTTTCCCCTCTTACTTTGCAGGCTGACACGGTCTACTATTCTCCCGCATGTGCACGTGTGCAGGTTGCTTGCCACTCGCTTTGCTCCCACACATTCTTCCCGTGACACACAACAAGTCTTTCTTGTCGTCATTGAACCACACCCTTATTTTTTGACCCTCATGTGTGGTCTGTCTGACCTCCTCAGAGCCGCCGTCATGCCACGTACTGTCCAGAGACAAGGCCCTCACCCGAAGCCTACCGAAATCGTCAGCAGTACCGACGCCCAGGAGGGTACGATCAAAGGATTAACCAAGGATCCGCCAGAGATGTTGGAAGTGATGATGAGATTTTTGGACCAGTTGATCGAGGAAGAAACACCAAATCCTACACGCCGCAAGAACATCCAGATATGCAAGGATTACGTTAGAGAACATGGCTACCCAGAAGATGACTACTACATACGGGTGGTGCAAGGAGTGGTAACAGTCCTCAATCAAGAGGAACGCTTTACACTCCCTCCCACACCAAATAGGGCAGATAATTTTTTATTAGTAAGCAGCAATAAAGCTGGCTCTGTTTCTTCTACTAAGATCACTAACCAATATTGCGTTCTATAGTGCGCACCTGAGTAGGACCATGATCAATGAGTTTGAGTTGAATTCTGCTCGAGGCCGCGCCTTCGAGGTCTAGAAATGGCCCGGCCCAACATTCTTGTTTCCCCGTCTGTAAGCGGATCAGTGCCACTGATCCAGACCGTAAGACCCACTTTAGTTTGTTAATTATAGATTGCGGTGCTCTCAATGCTTGCGGTCGACCAACTGATCGATAATCTCCAATCATTACTCTGAAAACTGACCAACACATCTTCATGTCTGATATATTTAGACTGGAATGTTCCGCGGGCCCACCAATACGCAGCGTTCTCCAGTACACCAGCCAAGTCAAACTTATCAACTTCAAACTGCAAAATGGTTACTTTCGCGGGCCGGAGGGTTTGCAACCTCGAGGACTGGACGAAAATAGATATCACGACCAGTTGTTGAGGCACCAACAACGTTGACTGACGCTTCTCGCCTGGATCAATGCAACAACTGGGGGCGGTAACGCAAGGAGAGATAGAAAATGCTGGGTCTCGGTTCTCCGGTGTTGAGCATGTATAACATGACCTCTAGCCCACCAAACAAGATGAGATGAACCCATTTTCATGAAAACGGAGATTTGCAGGCCTGATTTCGGAGGGTACAGGGGTACATATTGCCCCCAGTATAAATAAAAAAAGACACCCACCAAATTTATATAGCATACTATTATAGAATTTATGAATTAAAAGCGAAACCACTTAGGGTTGATCTCGATGCTTGTGACTTTCGCACCTGGCTGCGCCGATGAGCTGGCATTGGATTGATGGCGAGAAACTGGCCCTGGAGTGGGGAAACTGTGATCTCCGGCAGACTGTTCTCGCGTGACTTGGTGATGGCGTTGTCCAGCTGCGGATTTGGCCGGAGGAGGTTATTGCAGGCGATTCCTTCGACTGCAACAGCCGCAGAAACGACGTCCTTTTCTGAAGACATTTGTCTTCGTCCTCTGATTTTTGAAGGAACCAGTTGTAAAATACTGACTGTTGAGCGAGACCCATTACCACCTCGAGCCCAGGCCGTAGTAATGTCTATTTGATATCATTTGAGCAGTAACACCCAACGCGTGGCTTGTCAACTCTGCGCTGGGCATTGGAAACTCGGTAAACAAGTCGGCTTGCCTCCGATGTGTTTCTGTCCCTGAAGCATTCATGAACCAAATCTTATCTGATTGGAACCTATTGGTGGTACCATTCCGCAAAGCGTTTTCGCGGAATCTTGATTCCTGGTTCGCTGAGATTTGCAAAACTCGGCCTCGGCCTCGGGCATGGGGCTTCAACGAACGCCCGCGCAGATACTGTAGGGACCGATTGCTCCGTAGACCGGCGCCGAGCTTCTAGCCGAGCTTCGGCTTCTCATGTGTACACACGGAGCTCGATGCTCGAAACCAACAACCCTCCGCGAAAAGACAAGCGTTGAGGATTGATTCGATGCTCCAACTTCCTTCAGATAAGGACCCAGAGAAGTTACTCGGTTCTTGGAACGCCCGCCTTCGGTACAAATCTGTCCCTCAAGCTCCTGTTTGGAATAAAAACGTCTATGCAAGCAGAGTCGGACACTGATCATAATGCCGGTAGCGCCATGATGATGACGACCGTTGGATCAAACCTCTCCCGCCGCGGTGCCTTTTACGCATCACCAGAGAATAGCCATGCACTTTTTGAAATCCTACACGATACATGGGGTCCTGTCTCAAACCCAAACGGATTCTTAAGTCTCGGCGTCGCGGAAAGCATTTGTTCCACCTTGTCACGGCATCAAATCAGCAAGATTTGTGTTGTGATAGTAGTGGAAGTGTTGTTTGTCAGCTGGCGGCCAGCCGGTGCTAGCTGTAGATAGCTTAGTTAGTAGCAGACTGTACCTATACCTTTAGTGCTTTGGTACCCACGGTATAGTTAACCAGATAAGAAAAAAGGAAGAAACCTATATACTATTTTAACCCTTATAATTATAAAGTAAGCTAACTAATACTAATTAGTTACTTATAAGCTTTAAATTAGTAAGGTATATAAATTATCTAAGCTATTTAGGTATTAAATCTAAAAAAGATAAATTAGTAATATTATATTACTATTATAGCCTTAATTAATTAAAAGGTAAGCTGTTTAAGCTACTTAAGTATAAGTAGCTTAACTTTATAACTTATAACCTTAACTATTACTTATAAAGGGTAGCTAGCTAATATAGAAATCTTTGTTAATAACGATAATAATTAAAGTAATTATAACCTATACCTATTAAGATATAGCTTTACAAGTATTTATTATACCTTGGGTAATTAATAAGTTAATTTAACTAAGCCCTAGACTTCTTATTAGCTCTTAAAGATAATAACTTTATATAATACCCTTAAGCTAGTATAATTATAACAAATAGGATACCTTTAGTAGTTAAGTCTTAAAAATACTATATTAGCAAGTAATTATAACGTTTTTAAGCCCTTATAATGTCCTTAAGCCTATATAACCTATTAAGCCCTATGTGGTACCCTCTAAGTAAAGTAAGCAATTTAGCCCCCTTTAAGCCTACAAGTAAACGTAATAAGCCCTTAAAAGTAAGTGATTTTAAGCCCTTAAAAATAAGTAATTTAAGCTCCTTTAAGCCCTTTATTACTGTTGTGGGCGCATCGGGCTGGGTGTGACTGGCAGGTGGGGACTGGGCTGCGCACAGACCACCGGCAGCCCTCGAGGCCCTTAGCTACTTGACTCTTTAGATAGTTGGAAGCTTCCTTTCTTCCTTCCTTTCTTTCTTAGCTAGACGAGGTTTTATTCAGAATTCAACAATTTAGAGCATGATTTAAGAGCTTTGCCTCTCGTATGTCCCTCTCGTGATAATTACTTATCTTATAAGTAATTTAAGCCCTTAATTTATACTTTTAAACCCTTTAGTACCTTTAATCTTATACTTTTAAAAATAAATAATTTAAGCCCCTTAAAATAATTTATATAATTTATATAATTTATATATTTAACACTTAATCTATATATTTAATACTTAATTTATATATTTAAAACCTTTTAATAACTTATATAACTTATAGAGATTATTAGGAGGTTAATCTAAAGTTATTAGCTAAGTAAGCTATATAAATACTATAGCCCCCCACCATTCGGGATACCCCAGGATCCGGGACAGCCAAACTTACCAATAGCCACACAAATACTTAAGCTTTACTTATACGTTTCTTAACAACCACTAAAGCTATTTAGAAGCCGTCTGTAGATTTAGATAGAGAATTAAATGCTAAATACTTTAATATATCGCATTAGTAATTTGGTAGGCTTTACCACCTAATTCTGCCAAGTATCAATTAACCCTAAATACTAAATACGGGGAGAATTTTTTACTTAACTTAACTACTTACCCTTTACACCAACAACCCAATTAAGCCACGATACCTTTATATACTAAGGAAGATATAGCTAATACCTTATTTAACGTTATTAATAATGGGATATCTCTAAATAAAGTATCCTAGAAGTATAATATCCTCCTATTTATACTATCTACCTATTATAACGGCCAAGCTTTAAAGAGTGATCCAGAGGCCTAATTATCAAATAGCCGACTATCTAGTATACAAGAAGATCGTATAGTTAAGTGGATTATACGTTAAGAGAAGCTTGGGTATATACCAAGCTATTTTGTAGTTAAAAGTGTGGCCACAAATCTTCTCGTTTAAAGCGGCAATAATACCCTAATTGGCTAGCACTAGGTTAAATGCTTTGTTAAGTGTAGAGTTATAATAATACAAGTAGAATATAATAATATAATAATATAAAATACAGATAATATAATAATATAATAATATAATAATACAAAGCCTTTAGAATATAGAATATTATTATACCAGCTTTACTACCTACCGGCTTTACTACCTATTAAAGAAAAAACCCTAATTAGTTAAAATAGAAGAATATTTATATAATTTATATAATTTAAAAGGAAATATATTTTTAAAATATAATACTTTTATATAGTAGAAAACTGCTAGTATTATAATAGTAGTAGAAGTATTACTTGTTAGCTGGTAGCCAGCTGGTACTAGCTGTAGATAGCTTAGTTAGTAGTAGACTATACTTATACCTTTAGTACTTTGGTACCCATAGTGTAGTCAACCAGATAAGAAAAAAGGAAGAAACCTATATACCACTTTGACCCTTACGATTGTGAAGCAAGCCGACCGACAATTTGCGTGGATGCTAAGAAACCGTCTAGACTCTTATGCACACAGAGCTCATAAGTCACATTGAGTCAACTGTTAGTGGCGTTCCCGTGTCCTAAAAGCATGTCTGGTCTCCTGCGTGGAACAGCCTCTCAAGTCTTACTGGCAATGTAATCAACTAATTTTCCATGTAGCTCAAACTCGACAGTCATGCTCTCGGCTACGGCGATGGTTTCTATGGGAGCCATCGCTTGCAACAGGTTCTGTCATATTTCCTGACTTCCCTGGTTCAAATCTTCTCGTCCTGTCCTTCCACAACAAATAGTCGTCACTTCAGGTGTCAGCGCTGCCACTGAGGCTTGTGCATTTCTCTGTGCGACCCTGGTGATGGTGTTCTCTTGGCTCGTCCATTCTACAGGGCATTTCTGTATAATCTGCGTTAATAGAGCGGGGTATGTTCCCCTTCATAGACGGGGATTTTCGAGAGGCTGATGTCATGTCTAGGCTGCGTCCTGTACTGGTTTCCTTCGACGGGACCGATCCAATGGCTGCCGAGAGCATCGAGGCGTACGAGCAGGCCTTACTTGAAGCAAAGCAGGAAGGGATCACGATTAAGGCTCTCATGCTTTGCAACCCGCACAATCCTCTCGGTAAGTTAGCGCCGCTCCAGTCCAGCGGTTTGGGTTCGTGATATAGACATTTCTAACCAGAGAACAGGCCGGTGTGCTTCTCCTCAGCTGCTTCAAGAATTGATGCGGTTTTGTCAGAAGTACCAGATACATCTCATAAGCGATGAGATATACGGACTTTCATGTTGGGACAACGCGGAGATCCCAGATACCTCATCCTTCCACTCCGTTCTTGCCATTGATAAGACAAAGGATCGCCCTGGTGCCCCATCTCGACGCTTGCGGCGCGAGGCGATGCTATTACCGGCCCACTGGAGTAGGTGGCCGGCTAAGGGACTGGACTGCTCGACTTTTCAATGTTTGGTCGAGGGGAATTCCTGAAAGGTATCATGCGTATAAGTCAGCTGTTGTTCCTGTTCTTGGCTGTGAGAGTACCTACCTTGTGCTCAGTCAGCTTTGTGGACCGAGTCTAATAATCCAAACGGCTCCTCTCTGGCCGTATTCATTCTTTTGACAAAATGTTCTGGCAAATCCTAGCCCTCGCCCTGGCTAGTGGAGCCCTGGCCGACAACATTGAACCTACTTGCGTTCAAAACGGCACCAGCCAAAGAGAACCGCACCATCGATGAAATCTACCAGGCAGCGCTCGCCGAGGGCGACACCGTCACCGTCTGGGCTGGTGGTGACGAGACCACGCAACAGGACTCCCTGAAGCAGGCTTTCGACACAGCTTTCCCCGGAATGACCTTGAAGGTCACCGTCGACTTGTCCAAGTACCACGACGGCAAGATCGACCAACAGTTGGAATCCGGCAACGTCTTCGTTGATGCTACTGGGCTTTGACCAGATCCACCCAGCTTTCAAGTCGACGGATGCTTCGTGGTACGGCCTGTTCCTCAGCCACTGGGGAATCAGCTATAACACCGCCAAGATCCCCGGGATCACCATCGCCGAGTATCCTGATTTCCTCCAGGAGGGCCTGAAGGACAAGTTGGTCTTCACATATCCCAACGATGACGACGCAGTTCTGTACCAGTTCTATCTGATGTACGCGGCCACACGTGAACCACCGTGGATTGCCGTAAACTAACGCAAATGCCCAGCATGCAACAATACGGAGAATCCTGGTTCGACAACCTCCTGGCCCTCATTCCACGCAGGGTCCGAGGCACCGCGACACCGAGCACCATCCTGGCGACCAGCAACGCCACCGAGGCCGCGACCTCCACTTCGTACGGCTCGCCCTACGCCCCGAGCAACACGAGCACGACCGTAGTCGCATTCCCCGAGGAGGGTCAGTTCGTTTCCTGGGCACAGACCGGCGCGATCCTGAAGGGCGCGCCGCACCCGGAGTCGGCCAACATTCTACTCTTCAACTGGATGCTCTCGCCCGAGCACCGGTCGACCGGGTGGAGCGTGCGCCAGGAAATCCCCTCGCCTGACAGCATTCCCTACCCGGATATCTGGCACATGAATGGGACGAACCCGAGGACCTTCTTTGACTTCATGGCGGACCGACCCAATGTCGAGAGACTCAAGCTGTACTTTGAGGACAAAATCAGTACTGCGCAGGGCCTAAGCCCACTGATTGATGACCTGTAGAGGCGGCGAGCCTTGTATATCACGGCGATACAAGAAGAGAGGAAAGGAAGACCGCAAATCTGGCCTTTGGTCCCATTTTGAACATAACCATTTCAGCTGTATATAATTCTGTAAATAAGAAGAGCTGTTGTACTGTTTATCACTCTTCGCCATGAAACCACAGCAACTCGTTGTCGTTGACACTGATTCAAGCGAAACAATGCATTGTAGCTTCGGCAGGGAATATCTATCATCGAGATCTCAGATCAAGCTTCGCGATCTACTGAACTCTATCAGTCCATGACTCTCTGAGAAACCGTTCTCCCAGCCCCTGTCCCCAGCCAGCCGAAGACGCCGTTTCTAAACCGTGAATGAACCTTAATTCCTAGTACGCCGTTCCAAACCAGAAATTTCAACCTTTCCGCTCTCCACGCACACCGCCATCTGATTTCCCTCAACGCTCTAGGACTCTCAAAACCAGGTCCTTCAGCAACAAATCTCGCAGAGCGCATAGCAGCAACACGCCGCCAAAAGAACCTCGCAGAGCCCACCGTTCCTCCCGCCGCCCCTGGTGTTCAGCTCGTCGTCCTCAGCTGGCTGCTGTTGTTGTGATATCCCAAAGGGGTTCTGTCGGCTGTAACTGTCCTTTGGGGGGCTCCCTGGCGGAGAGTCGCTGTCGGGGATGGTCGAACACGGGCGCTCAGGCAGGTAGCCCGCTGGCGGCGTCATGGGCATAGGTGACTTCTCCATGACTCGACTTGGCGATAAGCTCTCTGGGCTGAAAGAACAGAAGAAGAGAAAAATGAGCCCCAACAAAAAGCACCCCGTGTGTTCCTCTAGGCCGACTGAGATCCCAGAAACATTGGTAGTCAAGGATACCAAGAAATAAGCGGGGCTCGATATTTAACCTACAATCAGGATCAATTCCATAGGTCAGTTGGTGCTGCTAAAATCAGTCTGCGGAGAGAGCGTAAGCAAGCAACATTTTGATACATCTGATGTGCATGGAGGAAGGGGGCACTGTAACGGTAGGATTCTGCTGTGCCGCGGGGAGCCTCACGGATCCGGACCTGAAACAATGCCTCTGCTTAAACAAATGCTAAAATTGGAGTCGCTCTGATCCGCCCAACAGCCACGGCAGTACGATAAGCTGGCCTGTGGAACGTCAACGAAGCGTTGGAGTGGTCTTCACCATAGGCCGCCTGTGGGCGGCAAACGGGCGGCACATGAAGTCATCGGCAGCGGACGGCGGCCAATTTGTGCACTTCAGATCGACATTTGCCAATCTTGAGATAAGATTATCCAAATGACGTGCATGGCCGTAGTGACCGCCGCACTTCAAGTTAGGTATCGACCCTCAAACCCGTGCGAGGTCGAGCTCTCGCCGGGCCAGGCCCTGGACTGGACTGGACTGCCAATCATGCACAAAACTCATCAGAAAAGAATATTGGTAGTACATAGATTCGCACAGAGTAGCTTGTCACGGACGCAGAAGCTGAAAGTCTTAGTTTCGACACCATATACCGAGACGGACAAACTGAGCTGTAGTGACATGCAGCACTTCAAAGGCGTCGTAGGTGTGTATTGATACTACGATTTACGAAGGGCACGACGTGTCCAATCTCCATTTCCAGAACCATTGCACCAACGACAAGCGACAGGATACGTGCGTCAATGATGCATTCTTATCGGAACCAGAAGCGAGCGCAACGAGCAACCTGCTAATCAAGCAGACTGCTGGCCAGATAGAAAGATGCATACCAAGTACCCTTGACCAAGCTGAGATCCTTCAATCGTGGGAATGGCCAGTTGGCATGTCTGTATTCCACACGGATTGCGGTCGTGGTGGTGAGGGACTCTTTCGAGGCGGGCACCACAATCCGCGTGTGTTCTGAGGTGTCAGCGCTCCAGTGTGAAGATGTTTGGTAAGGCTTTTACGAGCCTGGGGCTTTCCACATTGTTCAGAGAATATTTGTGGTTGAAGTTCAGATGTCTTTCCTGGTGAGGCATTGACGGACGCCCAAGAACCCCTTGATGGGCCGTTCTGCATCAAG
Organism: Diaporthe citriasiana; assembly: GCA_014872975.1. Taxonomy (NCBI): domain Eukaryota; kingdom Fungi; phylum Ascomycota; class Sordariomycetes; order Diaporthales; family Diaporthaceae; genus Diaporthe; species Diaporthe citriasiana. The sequence goes on along the minus strand of JADAZS010000051.1, from coordinate 154,795 downwards.
CCAGTTTGCTCGACAAGACGATTGACTGGAACAGCCTCAGCACCCGACTTAGACCCTTCTGTGCAGATATACCCGACGATTTCCGTAGGATTTGCCGTGGAAGAGTACAGAGGCAGGGCCCCAATGTCCAGATTCGGAGGCGGGCATGGTTCTCCAACCAGGAAAGTCGTCGAGGACACGTCTTCATCGCATGCTTCAAGAATGTTCTCAGGGGTGCGAATGTCTGAGATCCGGCTGCTTGTCTTCCTCCGCCTGCAGCCACCGTGGGCAGTAGACTGTGACACGCTGTTCCCAGACCTCATGGTGATACCAGGAGGCAGGGGCTTCCTTGGAATTATGAACCTCTCGGAGACACAGCTTGTGTCATTCAGTCTCAACGATGACTTTTCACCTGGAGGTAAGCTTCTCAGTGCAGGCGAGTGAGGTGGTCCACCGCAGGCCGATGATTGCCCACTGCCAAGCACCTCGGAGTTCCGATCTGAGACTTGACGATTCGTCAATCTGTCTAGCTCAACGGTGGCGAGCATCAAGCTTGCTGTTGCCAGGGGGTCGATCGCAGTTCTCCACGACCCAGGCTGGGACTTTGTGTGCGTGGCCATCTGCGCTTGGTAGGGAGCTGGGCTATTGAAAAGAGGAGTGGGCTCAGCAGACGTCATACATACCGAGGAATATCTATCGTTGCGACGCCGCCTTGGGCTCGAGTCGAACGTGAAGTCACCGTATCGTGATGACAGACTACGAGCTTGGAGACGTTTTGAAATTCTGTCCCTCAAAGACTGTGGCATCACCATGTTTGAGCGGTCCTCTAGAAGGGAGCGTTGACCGGTCTGCTGGACGTGCAGGTGTCTGTCAGTAGGACCTCGTCTCCAGGTCGTACAAGACCACTTACCACAGACGGTGTTTCACGCTGCGAGGGCATCTCGCTGGAGTCAAACGAAGGAAACTCCGCTGAGCGTCTTGAGCGATCCTTGTGTTGTAAACCGCGCAACGCGCCCAGGATGCCACGCGATGTGTTCTTCACCGTACTCCCCTCGACACTGTAATGGTCCTGGCGAGGACGTTCGGCATCAACTGCAGCGAGAGACTGTTCCTTCTTCGAAACTTCTGAGGTATGCAAGCGCTTGTTGGGAAGCGCAACTGAGAAGCTCTCTCGATGAAGGGCGTCGCAAATCGATCTCAGCCTTCGGTCGAGATCCTCTGAAGGGAACCGTTCACGGAAGGTAAATGGTGTCGTTGAACTAGAGCGATAGCGACGGTATGTCCGGACTCCATCAGTAGATTCTATGCTCATATACCCGTCTGCGCCACTGTTTAGTGTTGGTTGAACCCGGAGTGGCCTTGCGAGCGGTCTAGTAGGATGTTTTGAGATAACCTTCGAGAGAGTATGCAAATGGAACCCTTCCAGAGCACAAAGGCAGTTGCATTCATAATCACAGCAAGGTGGTCTTGTACTGATTTGGCCATGAGGCTTAGCCGTGAAGCCACTCAGAAGTTTGATCGCAGCAAGATTGGCCAGGAAGTCATCGTCATGGCTGTGGTAGGTGGCTGCGCAGGACTCAGATTTGACACGACGACCAGTGCGCTCAACGCCACGGGGTCCTCCTGAGTGTGTAGCTCTCATAAAAACGCTTCCGAGAGGAGGGAGGGAACGGTATGGCGGAGGCGCATCGCCAAAGAAGTCATCGGAAAATTCGACCGGAGGGCAGAGTTGATGGCTATGCTGACGGGTGGTCGAAGGTTGCGTGCCGCGAGGCTGTTGGGTTGTTGAGGGGCATGGACCAGCCGATACGTGGCAGGCTCCAGGGGCCGAGACTTGACTGCTTAGCGGCAACATCATCTTGGGTAAGGATTAGATGAAGAAGGGCACATGAATCGAGCCCCCGAGTAGGTGATACTGAATGGTATTCCGGAAGATCTAAATGTGTTCGGTATGATACTGTAAAGGGTGGGAAGAGGGAACAAGGAGTCGAGATGCTGGTGGAGCGAAGGACGAGAAGATGTCTGCGATCACAAATCTTGAATGTTTTTGTCCACATGCTTCATGTCCGCTGGCTCTTTCCTGCTCATTTGCGGGAGGTGCTCCTGACTCCTTGACCTATACGGAACGTTCTTTCCTGGGCTTGAGCATCATGTCGAGATATTTCAATGGTGTCAGCTGGGACGGACCGAAGGAGAAACGGGCAGGGGGAAAGGGGCCGTGTCCCCAGAAAAAATATCAGAGGGGCTGAAGGGGGGTGCGGGCCCACAGCAAAGACCCTGGACTATGTGGTAAGAGATGAAGCTTCTTTGTCTAGTCGAAAATGTTTCAATGCATATATCACATGGCTTCTTAATGCCTACACTTTCCAAGGAGTCGACAGTCTACAACTTCATGCCTCCCAACATCTTCGCGACCCTCATCGACTGCCGCATGGACAAATCGAGCCTTCTAAGTGTTAGCCACCTGCTACGGGAACATTCCAAAATCTGAAAGAAGGGGAGCCAGAAAGGGAGAAGAATGGTGCTTACATGATCTCTTCTGATCCTCCGGGAATGGCATAAGCCCGTACGTCGCGGTAAAGTCTTTCAACCTTGCCACCCTGGCCACCGCGCGAGTACGACAGCCCGCCAAAGATCTGTGAGGCCTCGCGGGCGCAGAATTCGAAAGTGACGGTGGCCTGGGCCTTGAGGCCGGCGATGGGCCCGCCCAGACGCAGCATGGCCTCTGTCTCGCCCATCTTCTCGCACTGGTAGATGAGATTCTCGAGCCAGTTGTACGACGCCTCGATCTGCCGCGCCATGTGCGCCAGCTTGAGCCGGATCACCGGGTGCTCGATCAGCTTCTTGCCGAAGGTCTTGCGCTTGTTGGCATACTTGACGGACTCCTCGAAGCAGACCCTCGAGAACCGCAGGCACTGGATGATGATACCGATACGCTCGTGGTTGAAGTTGGTCATGATGACTAGGGCATGTTGTTAGCTGACTGCGAATCCGGGATCGGCATAGTTGATGGCATACCTCTGAAACCTTGGTTCTCTTTGCCTAGGAGGTTCTCGACCGGTACCTTAACATCCTCGAAGGTGATGTACGTGGTTCCGGACGACCACACGCCCTGGCAGTCCATCCTCCTGGTCGACACACCACCGGCCTCCCTCTCGATAAGCAGGAGAGAAACACCGTTCATGCCTGGACCGCCTGTCCGCACAGCAGTTGTGAAGTAGTCAGACCAGATGCCATTGGTGATCCACTTCTTCTCGCCATTGACAATGTAGTGCTTGCCGTCCTCGCTGAGCTTAGCCTCGCACGTCAGGTTGGCAACATCGCTACCCGCATCCGGCTCGGTGATGGCCAAGCAGATGCGCTTGTCACCGTTCAAGATGCCAGGGAGGATCCGGTCCTTGAGAGCCTTCTTGCCAAACTTGACCAGCGGCGGGCAACCGATACCGAAGCCGCCGATGACGTTCCAGACGAAACCACCGGAGCCGGCGCGCGAGAGCTCGTCGGTGATGAGCATCTCGTGGAAGAGATCCCACTGCTCTGGAGCCACCGACTTGATCTTGTTATCAGTGTAGTCGCTCTGGAAGGCTGTCCCGAGCAGACCAGCCAGGTAGCCCCGACGGCCCATCTCCTTGTAGATCTCTGGCGGGACCTCCTTCTTCTCGTCCCACTCGGTGACGTTGGGCTCGATCTCGTTCTCGACCCATTCTCGAACCTCGGCTCGGAGAGCGGCGTGGGTCTCGTTGAAGAAGGGCGAGTGGAACTGCAACACACACCAATGTCAGCGATGAACCAGAACGAGTCTACAACAACAAGAGTGGGCTACTGACTCCTTGGTACCAGCTTGGGTCGGAGAATGGAATCTGCTCGCCGAATGGCTCCAATGCCTCGGCTTCCTCCTCGCCTTTGGGGGCGACGGGCTTCTTCGCGGGAGCAGACTTGGGGGCGGCGACCGGCATTGGCTCTGCGGCAGGTTTCGCCTCCACCTTTGGCTTGCTGTCGAGGCTGCCGACCTGGAGTTGGCCCTTGTACTTCTTCAGAATACCCTCGTTGTGATACTTCCAGAACTGTTTGGAGGCATCCTTTCCGGCTACTCTTTGGAGAATCTTCTTTCCACCTGTGAATCGTGGTTAGAGGGGCGTGTTCAGCCGAGGCGAAAAGCAATGCGAGAAGAGTGCAGTCGACGGGCCGGGACTAGGTTTTGGCCGTGGCATAGCCTTCCGGGGGCCTTACCTGGGTGGTCATCTTGGAACTTTGTCAGATCGTAGACATCTTGATCAACAATGATCCAGAGAGAGTCGGGCGTCTTATGCGACGCGACGTCGTTTGCGCTGAACGTCTTTGACATTTTCGACAGGCGATGCTATTCGAATGGGAGGATGGACAGGGACGAATCACTTGATGGGTATTACCAAGGGTGTGGAATTTAGGAAAAGAAGATAGCGGTCATCAGCAGAAGGAAGAAAAAGAGTGGCCCGGGAGAATGGTCAAAGCAGTCAGCCTCTTGCGTTCCTGTTAAAAAAGGAGCGGCCACTGTGTCGGCTATGGAGGAAAGCAATCACATGCTCGGTAAGGAAGGGATGCAGCGCAGCGCCAGCGTCAGAGAAGACGGGCCACGAGGACAATCCCTGGACGCCCGCCCTCCCCCCACACAAATCCCATCGTTGGCCTGTACGGTATCTGGTCAACTAGTTCCTCAGCTACTTCAGCAGCCCGAGTCCACTGCCTCCTGTGCCTGTGGGGCAATTCTGGGGAACCTTGGACCACGGGGAAAAAGACCGCATCAGGGAGAGTCCTTCTGGTCCCAGCTTTCTCCCTTCTAGCGGCGGCAGGCCGGCCGGGTGGTGTGTTGCACCAATGCAGCTCTCAGATTTTAGACAGAGTCATGTGCCCTTCTAATGTTTTCTCCATCGAGCAGTGGCCTGCCCGCCGCACTGGGGAGCTGGCATGTGAAAGCCTGAACGGGGGGCCCAGCTGACATCATCGACAACCCCTGGGTGACTCGGCCAATCGTACGAGGGGTGATTCGCAGCGGCTTGGGATGTCCTGGGGCCGAAACGGGTATGAGCCGAGGCTCAGCGCTTCTCTGGACCCACCAACTTGGAACTGCCCCGGACTCTGAATTTCCGACCAGGGCAACTGAGCATCGCCGGCAAGGTTCAGTTATCATGTTCGACATTGTCTATTGTTGCAGCGTTGCAATGTTGCCCGGTCTCACAGGTCGATTAGAGTTAGAGCATGTGGTTCAGACTGGCGACTTTCGGCCCTAGCCATGTTCGCGGTCAAGATGATTTGCAGCTCTCGGTTCGAAGCTCTATCTTCCCATATTTGCCGCGTCTCGACGCACCGGCTCGGGATGCCTTCGCCAATACCCTTTTCCGACAACAAACTCCGGTAGCAACGCCAGCCCCTTGTTCAAGGAAGTATCCCTCGGTATCAGTTGAAAACAAAAACATGCAAAGAAGCAACTGGCTCGTAGTAAATGCCCGTCACATACGGCTCAAGACAACGCATGCCCACCTCGGCACCCGGTCTCCCTGAACTTAGGCGGTGCCACGGGGCTTCGCCTTGGCCTTGGCCTTCTCCTTCTTCTCCTCCTTGAGCTTCTTCCTCTTCTCCTCGTTCTTCTCCTCCAGCTTCCGCTTGTGCGCCTTTTGCTCCTCCGCCGTCTTCGGCACCGGCTTGAAGAAACCCTCCAGCCGGCTCTGCTGCGAGCTCTTGAGGTCCTTCTCCAGCCTGCTCGCGCCGGACCGGACCCGGTCCTCTGAGAAGCCCTTCTCATTGACCAGGAACTGCACCAGGCCCTCCACGTCCGGCTTGTCCCACTTGAAGTCGCAGAGCGGGTCGTCCGCTGACCGTACGTCGGGCTCGAAGAAGAGATCGCGCGCGTCCAGGTACGGCCAGTCGTCGGGGATGGTATACTTGCCCTTCTTGTCGTTCTGGATCGACTCGACAACCTTCTCGAGGCTTCCGTGCTCGCGGATTAGCTTCAGCGCCGTATGAGGTCCGATCTTGGGGATGGGGTCGAGGTAGTCGCAGCCGAGGAGGATACACAGGTCGACAAACTGGATGCAGGCATTGTGAGCAATCAAGTAGGTAGCAGATAGCCGAGGAGGAGCCATGTTTTCTTCTCACCTGTTTGCGGTCCATATTCAGTCCGTCCAGGACCTTGTCCAGGTGAATCTCCTGGATGGGCTCCTTGCGTTGCTCGCTGAACGTAAGGTGGCGCAGCAGAATCGGGGTGTTGAAGCAGAGAGTATCCATGTCCTCACTGGCCGCGGCGTAGACCTTACCCGCTCGCGCCAGAACCGCACATTGTGCCTCAGCCTCGGTGGGCGCGATCAGGTACGGGACGCCCATGAGCTTGAGCAGACGCTGACACTCGGCGTTGTGCTCCTTTGTCACGCGGACCGTCCTTCGCGAGAATTTCTCCACGTCCTCTGCTGTACCGGTCTCTTTGGCCTCCTCCAGACCCTCGTTGGCCTCCTGCTTCCGCTGGTATCGCCGCGCGAGCTCGCCCGACTTCAGCTTCGGTGGGGCGCCGTCGAAGACGTACAGCGGTTTGATGCCATTGTCGCAGATTCGAAGGGTACGATAGAACATGCCCATCAGGTGGGAAGTGGTTTCGCCTTCCTCGTTCATGAGTTGTTGGCCATCGGATCGGACTGCGATAAGGAACGAGTAGATGCTCATGGATCTGTGGCTTTGTCAGCGCAGACAGTGCATTTTGCGCGTCGCTTTACCTACGCATCCTGTAGGAACAGTCAGTCGTGTGAATTACTTTGTGGGAGCCATCAAAGACCTACAATGGCGACTTTGCGGCCGAACTGGTTTTTGATCTCGCCCTCCTTGATGGCTTCGGGCGCCTCCTCCTTGATGATGGAAAAGAGCTGCTTGATTCCCATTCTGGCTATTTGCGATGTCACCCCTCTTGTAATATGACTGAGAACTCTGATTCTTCGGACACGGACGTGCTAGGATCTGCGCAGCAGGAGGGAAGAGAGCCTTTGGAAGGGTTGGGCTGGGCTGCCGGAAAATTGGTGATGTCACGCAAGCTCTCTCCAAAGCGACGCGCTGCGGAACGTTCAGAACAGTAGCGCGACGCGACGGACGAAATTGACGTTTTTTAGCGGGGCTCAATTAGCGACAGGGGTGGGGTTGTTGCTTTACTGTCAGCTACCGTATTCAGTCCCGTTCAGCTTCTTGCTGTTCTTGAGCTCCCATCCCAGTATGCCGCTTCTACCTTTGCCGACCTACAATTAAATCGGAGCATAGGTGAAATAGAGATTGCTGAGCATCGTGCAGTCCGGGCAACCATAAACTCTGGTTTCTACCGTCCCTAGCCACTTCGTTATTTCTAGCGGAATAACGTGCGTGTGACCCCCGTTTGGAAACCGGACATCGCAGTGCCCAGATCTTCATTTTGGAATCTCCAGAACCGACAGAGCCTGAATCACAAGCGGCTACCTCACATATCGGAAGTGATGGCTCTCGTCACCCAGCTCAGCCAGCTCGTCGTCTGACAAGTGCTGGTGATCCGCGTGCACTTCTCCCCCTTCCCTCTTCTTATTCTGGCTCCTGAACCATAGAGACATGAACCCGTACATGACAGTTGCCATTCCTACAAGCGACAGTGTTACCGCATGGCCCTTGGTATATCGTGGGCCCTCAGCGGTGGCATATATGAACGGAGCCATGACTCCAGAAGCATTTCCTATGGTCAACTGCATCCCAGTTGCTGTGGTCCGCTTCCCATACCGTGGACAATTGTTTGGGAGCTGTGGACCGCAGTCAGTTTCTAGAGTCTTGATGGCCGAAGAACTGCAAAGGAAGCACTCACCCAAGCTAGAGGTATTCCGACAACAACGTACAAGCCCATGGCCACGAGGAAACACCCGAAATAATGCACGCCGGAGGGCGTTTCTGATATCAGGAGTCCATAACCAATCACGCTGACGCAGCCGAAAATAACACAGAACAAACCTCGCCTCTGAACACGATCAGAGGAATAGGCAACACCCATGTAGGTCGCCGCGCCCAAAAAGTAGCACGGGATGGTCAACAGCTGCACCTGCGCCGGAGTCCACCTCCCCAGGCCGTTGATGATGGTCGGCAGAAACGTAGAGTAGCCTGTACGAGGCCCACGAGGCCCAATCAGTCAGACGCCACCATCTCCTGACAACGGAAAGCTTGACTTGACCTACCGTAAAGCATGGTGTCCGCCCCGAACTGCGCAATACAGAACGCCCAGACCTTCCAGTCCTTAAATGCCCTCATCATGTCATGTTTCGAGAACTCCTGCGCGCTCGCCGTCATGCCGTACTCCCTCATGCGCCTCACAGTCATGGCCCTCTTCTCGGCCTCGTTGAGGAAGTAGGCGGACTGTGCGTCGTTGGGCAGCAGGAAGAAGGTGGCGACGCCGAGGCAGAGCGTCGGCAGGCCCTCGATGATCATGATCCACTTCCATCCGTGAAGGCCAGCCACGCCGTCCATGTGGCCGATTCCGTAGGCCAGCAGCCCGCCGAGGGCGCCGGCGATGGCTGCCGACACGAAGAGATAGCCCATGCGCAGGGCGAGCTCATGTCTGGTGTAGAAGAGGGTGAGGTAGACGGCCAGGCCGGGGAAGAGACCCGCCTCGACGGCGCCGAGGAGGACCCTGCAGGCGATCAGCCCGCCGTAGCTCTGGACAAGGCCGGACAGCGTGGCGATGATGCCCCAGGCGGTGGTGATGAAGGCGATCCAGTAACGAGGCGTGAACTTTTTCAGGACGAGGTTGGAAGGGACCTCGAAGGCGAGATACGGCACGAAGAGGATAGACACGGCCGTCTGGTACTGGTCGCCAACGAGCCCGAGGTCGGCCTCGAGATGGTACAACCGCGCGTTGCCGATGTTGACGCGATCGAGGAAGCTGAAGGCATATAGGCTCATGACCAGCCAGATCAGGTACAGGTCGAGCTTACGAACCAGCTTCCTCTCGTCGACGCCGACGTCCTCCACGGCGGTGCCCCTTGGCACGACCAACCCCGCTTCTTCAGACTTCCCATCGGTGCCCTCCGCTGTGCCCTCCACATTAAGCGGCTGTTTGGCGGTTGCCGGGTCTGGGGAGTTCATGGCTGCTGCAGGATCTTCTGGTCGGGCACTTCCCCTCGTATATCCACGGTCGTGAACCGGACGCGGGGTCGAGCTCAAACTGCGACCCAAGGGAATTAATTGAATGGTGGACCACGACGCGAAAACCCAGTAATGTGGCTCGGAAAAGTGCCGAATAGGGTCTCACGAAGGCGTCGTTATTGCACGAGCGACGTCTCTCCCTTTATGCGTCTCCCTACCTTATCTTGTCTTCCCTTCAGGAAAGAGCTATGTCAGCCGAGTGATAAGTTGCCCTCGCCCCAGATCGGCCTGCCAAGACGTAACTGCCGTTAGTTGTGTGGGTAAGCAGCGATAACGTCCCTGCCGGTCTACGGCTGCGCCCTCTGTCGATCTCCGCCCCGGCGCCGGCGCGCATGAACTGCTCCGATGAAAATCTCGCCCCATCCCCGTCGTTGAGTGGTCCCGACTCGGTGGGTCTCTCAGTGTAAAAGGCTCCGATTCTGCGCAGGATGACCCGATAAAGCCGAAAGAGGAGGCAATGAGACTACATTGAACTCATGCGATAACATTCACCAGTGTCACTGCTCCCAAAGATCGGAACAAGGCAACTGAGTGAGTGCAGCTTTGCGGCATGTGGCCCAGGCCGCACGTGGGCCACAGCGTCCCGCAACCTTGAGACCCTATGGCAGGGGAGTTGAAGACTTCAATTCTGAAGGTTCGGCCGACACTCCTCTAAAGCCAGTCATGCTCATCACCAACACGTCACACTGCTGAAGCGAGAACACATGGTTTGCATTGCCGCCGCCCTTACCGATTTCAAGATAGGCGAGCAAACAAACCTAATCGCTCGTCTATGTACACCTCCACAGGGACAATAAACGTTAAATTTTTGGTGGAAGCAACACAAAATTTAACGTTAATTATCCCTGTGGAGGTGGGTGCCCAGGTGTACGAGTGACTCTGCGCACCCATATCTGCGCGATGAGAGTTTGTTTACTCACTGATCGAAGCAAACGCGGCGAGATATACTTTCCCCCTCAACTCTCGCAAATAGTCAGGCACGCCGAAGCCCTCACCACCTAGATAGAACAAAAAGTGCACGACTGCTTCCTGTGCGTACGTCTAACGCCTGTTGTGCACCAGCCACGTTAGCATCCAACGGCCTCTACCAAATATCATTCAGCACGTCTTGGCTGCTTGCCCTTATAATGATACGCTGATATCAGAGGATGGGTGTGGGAAAAGATTCTTGGCCTCATTCAACCAACGCAGATCAATGAAATAGGACGGACGAACACTTGGTCGCTACCATACCAGATTCGAAGTCGCCCATTATCAACCAACCACCCACCCAGCCCGTTGGAGCCAAGATCATTAGCCTCCATCCCGTGTAAGTATCTGCCCTACGCTGGCAAGACCCAAGACTCCTTTCATCAGCCCATGATGCTACCAAGACATGGAGAGCCGCACCCGCAACCGGCGCAAACCCTGTCGTGGGTTTTGGGCCGGGAGGGTAGACGAAGTGCAGGCGCCAGGACGGCCAACCTCTGCGCCGTGACGGGAGATCAGGAGACAAGCACCTCAAGCCTACAGAGAAGCACCCCAAGATGACGCCGTGGCCGGTGAATTACACCAGCCCGGTGGCCCATGATGGCGCGGACAAGCGTTTGAGGCCCCAAGGCGCTGAGGTTGGAGACGCGAAGCCCTTGGGAGGGGCTCCTGGGCGAGCTTGGGTGCTCTTGGTAGCCTCTCGGCGCGCACTGCAATGGGGCCAAGGCCTGTCTGCCTGCTGTCACGACAAACGACCCACAGCCTGGCTTTTCGCCTTGCCCAAGCCAGGTATGGGAGAGAGAAACACAGACCACGGGTTCGGAGGCACACACGTGCGAAGACCCGCAGGCCTTCTCATCGCGGATAGGTAGGTACCATCGCAAGAGGCCACGACACGGGAGAGCATCCTACTCGGTCATCACACATACCTGGCAGCCAGGTATGCTAGTTGGCAGGCAGGCAGCCTCCCTACACTCTCTCAGACAAATACAAGACAAGATACCCTCGCCAGGCACAAACATGCGCCAGCCTCGCGGGTATGCGGAAGCAATCATCTCGCCTCAGCCCGAGCAGCCCGAGAAATCCGTCCACGTGCAACGCGCCGCGGAATTAACCCACGAGATGTTGCAAAAGGGGGACGAGGGTAAGGGATGTTGATGATGATGAATGGAAGAAAAAACGTATGATTCTTCGTCGATCCCAGACCTTTCGCGTTTCGACGGCGGCGCCAGGCTGGGGGGGCGTGTGCCGTGCAGCCTAGCCGCCGCGGGCCCAGCCTGGCTTGCTTGGCGATCCGGGCTTGACCCGGTGAAACGGGGCAGGGCAGCCTACTCGCACGCGGGCGCTTGATTGGTTGGAACGGAAGGCTGATTGGGAGTGAGGGAAGCGGTTTATGCTGTTTGAGATTTGCTGTCTCGGAGGCTGGTTTATCGCAGTGGAGTGAGGTGTATGGCTTGCTTTTCTGTGGCGTACGTGCGTACACGGTCAACGGCCTCACAAGAAGGGGGTTGCTGGTCGGCTCAATGGTGGCCGTGACATCGGAGGCTGCATGTGTGAGAAGGCTAGATCCTCCTGCGGTGAAATGCGTATCATGATTGCATGCAGTCGCAGATGGTTCAGAGGACGGGCCATGTGTAAGGTGTAAGAATCATATACAGCTTTCTATTTTCATAAGATAGTCGCTAGACAAGATGAATAGCAATAAGGGTAGGTGCAATTAGCCGCCTCCCAGATTGTCGACCGCAAACAGAGCGGGACGTCAAAACGCGATGATTCTAATATTATCAGCACGCAAGCTATGCACAACATCTTCCTTTTTTGCCTCTCACCCGCCCGTGGACGTAGAGACCTCCCTCGCCCTCCCCGTGACTCATAGAAAAATGCTATCACAACCAACCACCGCCTCCGCCTTATCCAGAGGCATCGTCAAGTCATGTTTGCTCGTCGCACGCGCTGTCCTCTCGAAGCAAATTTTCGTTTCCGACCGGGCAGCTATTGGTAGGCACTGCTCCCCGCAAGCTGCCGCGGCTGGCTTGACTCCAAGATGAGTTTTTGAGATAGTCGCTCAAAGGCAATCTCGCCAACCAGATTACTCCGAATGAAAGTTGCGTCCGGCGCGCCGATAATTAGAATGGATTTGTTGTGCGTGGCCGGGTCATTCTCGGCTAGCAATGGTTTTTCTTCATTTTTTGCGCATGGCGTATGTGCGCGTGTATATGGGTATTAATATTGGAACATGAAGAAGTTGTGTGTCTAGAAGTTCTCCTTGCCCCACACGAATGCAAACCTGATAATGAAGTCAGTAAAGTCCACGGCACGTGGGTAATTAAAAGAGAGCTTACCCAGGTTCGCTATACTTGTTACAGTAAATGTGCAACGAGCTGCCCAACCCCTTGGGACCGCAGAAGAACACACCTGCCTCAGCTGGCGCGTGCAACTTCCTAATACCCCGGAAGATCATATCCCAATTCGGCCGGCCAAAGTTTGTGGGGGCACGTAGACCGGTGATAGCATCCTTGTCGGCATTGGCGTCGTTGATCATGATGTTGGTCGCATCATCAGCCTTGATCTTGGCTGTAAGGTAGGTGTGAATCTCGATGCGCTGGTCAACATCCTGGGCTTCGATGGCGAGGAGGAGAGACCGGAACCACTCGAACGAGCCGAAGTCACGGCAGACCCAGAAGAAGTACACCTTGGCCAGGCGGGTCTTAGTCTGGGGGTAGTTCATGCGGTACCAGATAGACTTGAGGATGGAGGCAAATGGTGTCACACCAATACCGGCACCGACGAGCACTGAAATCTCGTACTTGAACACGTCTTCGGATGCGGAGCCGAAGGGGCCGTCAACGTAGACTCGGGGAAGTACGCGACGCAGGGCCGGGTCGACGTCGCTGTTGTCGCTGTTGACACCCACCACATTGGAACCCTTGTCCTTCTTGTCCCACTCGCAGCCCAAAGCCTTGGACACTTCGCGGGTGAAATCACCGACCATACGCATGTGAATCGAGATGTAGTCCTCCTCTGGGGCGCTGGTAAGGGTGAAGGGGTGGTACTGCCAGATCGAGACCTCGGGGCAGCTGAAGAAGATGTACTGGCCAGCCCGCGTCTTGGTGTTCTCCTTCTTGATCTGGATCTCGCAAACATTGCTGGGGTGCTGCACGACCTTGGAGATGTATGTCTTGTGTCGCCCTCTCATCTCACGGGCGATACGCTCAGCGAGGTAGATGAAGCCTCCGTACATCCAGTACTGCCAGAAGACACCGATTGCCTGAGTGCCCACTGAGATACAGAACGGAGCCACATCCGGCTGAATCATGCAGAAAGCTCCGTGGAATGACCAGAACAGGAAGAAGATGACGAACATGTGGTGAGTGTACCAGAATCGCTCATAGTTGGCACGACGTGTCTTCTCGACACTGGTGATCACCATGCCGGTCAGAGCAATCAGCATGATGTAGCCAGTCCAGCCGGGGCCGGACACCAGGTTTGCCAGCAAGAAACCATAGATACCGAGGTTGTTCTTGGCGGCAATTTGAGCGAAGTTGTTCCAGTGAGCAATGGTGTGGACCCAGCTGAAAAAGAAGATGGACCACGCGGTCGTGATGTGAAATGTGATGTTCTTGTCGAACTGGATGATTCCGTTCAATGGCGTCTGACGCGCCAGGGAGATGAATGTCCTGCACACCGGGAACAGGATCATCGCCACGTCGAAATGGAGTACCAGAGCCGCCGCACGAGCTATCATATACGTCGGCCCAAATGTGTCCCGAGCAACTTGCAGGTTGTCCTTCACTGCGTAATTGACGAAACCAAACGCGAACACCATGGCGTGGAGAACAGCGAAGACGAAGACGAAACTGTGACAATTGTTAGCTTGGTGATCAATGGAAATACCCACATTCGTCGATCGTCCTTGACGAGCACATACAATCTTCGATAACCCTCGTTAACCATCCACCGGTCGAACTTTTCCCTCGATGACAGCTCTTTTTGCCTCTCCTGAGTCATCTCACCAGACAACAGCATCCTCGTGAGTGGCGTCCATCTTGACCGCTCCGACTGCTTCTCGTAACCCCCAGAATACCTCGAATCGGGGTAGTAGCCGCTCATTGTGGGATATTGGTGACTGTCGTCGTCTTAGATATCGGTTTTCCCCCGGTAGACTGTCCGTAGACTCCTCGCAGGCCCACCCGTAACCGAAATCCGAAGCTTCCTACTTGTCCTCCACTGTGATGATTTCGTATTGATTGTCGAAAGGCGTCGATGTTGATATCCGTGCCACTCGCACAAATAGGATTAATCGTTTACAACAGTCGATGCCCAGCGACGCAATATTCAGAGCCTGCTGAACTAGCAAAAGTGATACATAAAAGACAGTCGGGAAGTGAACTGAGCGTCTATCCTGAGTGTGGACAAAGTCTGCTGTGGCCGCGAGAATACGACGGAAGATCAGCAAACTGCACATCAACAGGCGATAGAACCTGGCAAGATGGAGAGGATTGAGTGTGGCAGGTGGGAAAAAGAGGCGTGAAAGGGAACGGCGGCGGGAAGTAATCGGGTTATGAAGCACGCCAAGGGTGTTCGACCAGAAACAGGGTGGGTCTTTCGTAGATCATACCTGCGCGCTATGCCTGTTGTCTACGCTTTCGCATGTAGCAGGCAGATTCAGCTATTACCAGGCTAGGTATAGTGGGTTTGGGGCAGGACAGCGTGCGTGGAATAGACAGCACCGCTGGTCCGTGGCCGGGAACAGGAAGATCGCCGAGTGAGAAAAGAAAGGATGATACCTGATAGTACGGTGAGAGGCGATGCGCGCACGATGTCGGAATGGCAAAGGGAAGATAAGATGAAGTAGAAACCTGGTGGAGTCGAAGCCAGAGAAGTACGGAATGGGCCAAGACTCGAACCAGTCAAAGCATGCAAAAGGGGGGCCTGAGGAGGGGGCTTGTAGGGGGTCACTGATCTTGGGCCTCCTCGCACGCGAAGAGGGTGTGTAACGAACATGTCTGAGGGCCCTGGCAGCTTTACCCAGGACAAGAGACGGGCTTGATGGGCCTTGATCCTTGGCCTGGCACACAGACTGACGGGTGCAGTAGGCGACGGACCGCTGCGGTTGGGGGGTGGGGGCTTTACCATGCACACCCCTTGGGGTGCGACCACTCACTGGCAAGGTGAGGCTCCGCGAGCCGCCCATGCTGTGCTTGCTCGTGGTCGAGGTCGTCTTTGGAAGCTGTTGTCGAAACAGAGGTGGCCTCAATCGGGATACCACCTGGCCCACTCCCAAGCTAGTGTAGGAGTCGATAAACTCGGCGTCAAGCCGCAGCCAAGATGCCAAGATGCAGATGCAAGGAGCTCTCTCCGTCAGTCCACCAGCGAGCGCCTCATCGGACTGTTGGGGCTCTTGTCCAGCCCGGTGGAAGCTTTTGGCATGTGTTCCGATTACTCTATTAGGCAAAGCAAGAGTGTCTGTCCCCCCTTGATTGATGTCACCTTGACGTTCACCTGCTGTCGCCCATGACACAAACAGACAGGAGTTTCGTTCTCGCTCATAATAGAGTCATGGCCCAGGCTAACCATGCCAGGCTAATCAAAATCATCGCAGGCACGGGTTCGACGGCAGCATGATGTCCGAGGGTTGCACAGGCAGCGTGACAATGAGGCGCACGTTAGGAGACGAGCGTCGTCATCTCGTTCTAGAGTGATACCGACGCCGTCTCCCGTCAGCGGCAGAGCCGTGTTTGGGAGCATCGTTCGTCAGCGATTTGGGGTTGATCGACCGGTTTGACAGGGCCTGTAAGAGTGGGTTATCGAACGATTTCGCTCCTGTGGTTCGTGCCAGGAGGCCTTGATGGCGGCACATGTGCTTCATCAGGGCCTTGCATGCTGTGGTAGCACAGCCTGGGCGCATCGAAAGGGGGGGGGGGTTACGAAGGGCGAGTCGAGCCGTGGGAGTGCGAGTGGGTGTGGGCGTGTGGGCGGCTGGCGAAGTTGGGTTGTGGTGGGCGGCCCCTGACGAAACTCAGCCTGCGACACGGGCCAAACGGGCGGAAACCGACAACTCTGACGGAGCCCCAATCTGGGCCAATCACGGAGCTTCAAGACCGAGAATTACGGGTCAAGTCCTGCTGACTTAGCAGAGCCACTCCTGGGTCCCCGGCCCAGCCCAAACCCGCCAAGATTCCTTCCAGACACTCTGACACAGCCTCTCTTTGGCTACGATGGCGACTTTTCTCGTCCCAAGTACCACGACCAGCCCACAATCAACTCCTCGCTCACCTGCTCGACTCGACGCCACACACTCTGCTCTTGGGGTGCCCCCCCCCAACCTCGTGAGTCACGATCTGCGATTGGCAGTCACTCCCAGCGGGTCACACGCCAACACCCCGCCTCCCGTCCCGCATCGACGACTCAAACTCTCCGTGAATTCTCCCACACCCCAGCCGGCACCAGCTTGCTGTGGGGATCCCTGAAGAGATCCACCCAAGAATAGACCTTGCATATGTCAATTGCTTCGCTTGAAGCTTAATCTCCCACGACACATTTCTCCCGACCCGCGACGATATCGCCATCTATATCCTCTCTTCAATACCCCAAGGCCTGGCCAATAATTTCCAGAACAAAACACGCTATCGAATGCAACCCTTGAGACGACTTTATTAACTAGAGTCCAATGGTTCGTGAGGGAGATCTCAGGGCTGGGTCAAATGCCCACAAGCTGTCGGGGCCCAAAACTCGACGTACGGCCTCCCTTTCCTTGGCTGGCCTGGGACAGGAGAAGACGTGGGTCTCGAGATTGAGGCTCTGTAACTGCTCAGAGCACCTCAAACCCATGACTATCCCGGCGGTACGCCTGAACGCCTGGAATATGCTCAATGGGCGCCGGAATTATGCAAGGATCCTCTCAATCGCCTGTTGACCCGTGGAATCAGGCGTCGGGATCTATTCCTCTTCGGCTGTGACCTCCAAAAATAACGCCAAAAAGCTTTTGCTTTCCCAAACTGCATCGAAAGTATCCGCCCTTTATCCATGACTGGGTCTGAAGCTACTGCAGCGAAATAGATGCGCTGAGCCTTACTCCAAGCGGAGCACAGATTTGGCCATTCGAACTCGGCACGGCATCACATCTGTACAGCCCACGATGTGCTCGCCAATCTGCCATCTACCACGAGCGTGGTCTATTCGCTAAGCTTCGTGATCGAAGTTGAACCACAACGTGGGAATAGTCTTCAATCCCCGTTATCATCTCAAGTCTTCTGCGCGCTTTGAGTTTGGTTGGTATCATCCCAGCTTGGGACACAACCAATACCAGCGTCCGAGCAAGGGCTATGTTTCCAAACCCCGACAGGGCTCTGGGCTGGACCTCTGGCTCCCAGCCCTCTCGTATGTTTGGGCAGCGGTCATACTTTAGTTTGTTTGGCCCGATCTCACCTGCTTTGAGTTTTTGATGCTGATCTCGCTGTTCGCAGCTGCCCGGCTGCGCACCCAATCAGTGCCACCGAGGCTGGATGCGGGATGAGATGCTCATTATGGTTTGGCCTGATATCTGGACCTATCGTCCTTCCAAGGGGCTGATCTTCCAAACGATCTCCGAGTGGCGGATGCAAGAGAAAATCACGACCGACGATTCGGGAGCGGGAGTCCTTGACGCTTCCGGATCCACGTATAGGAGGATACCCTCAATGCTCCCGGAAGTGAACCTCGTCGACACGGAGGTGGCCGTTTGCTGACTGGCGACGTTTGGACCGATTTTCTGGTGATTCCATCACCCGCCCATTGCTCATTCCACGTCGTATGAGATCTTGCTGGAAGCCAATGATGAAGCAAGCGGACCATCGTGCGAATGGCTTGTTTGGTCTGGAGTAAGACTCCTGGCCCCCTTTTTTTACCCTGCCATCGCGACACACGACACGACTGTATCATTACTACTGCTCGGCTATTTTCCGACGCTTCGGACTGCGAGAAATTGACCGTGATGGTTTGGACCCCATGGCTTGCTGAGTCAAAGGCGACCATCCAGGAGGCCCGGGCACGATGTTTCCCAAACTATTGTCAAGTGCGTGTATGCCTTGGGGGCTGATGTTTGGTTTATGGCACGGTCGTTTGGCATTCCACTCCCTCCATCACCCGGTCTGGCACTTTCTGTGTGTACTATTTTCCCTGAGCCGGTCAGTCTCTGCGACAGCTCAACCACGAGTCGTGGTGAGTGACGTGGGACTCGGTGCAGTGTTGCAAACGGGACTCAAATCTCGCTTACGACAAGCAGCATTAGGCATGTTGTCTCATCTCATTTACTTGTGTTTGCGATCTGTTATCCAAGCACACATTAAGAATGAATTCATGACAGCAATGTAGGCATCAATCCAATGAGATCAGCCAGTTGGAAGAAATATGTAGACGACACCTTACTTATGAATGAAGTCGAAGACCTAGGGATCTCGACCATCTTTCTTTTTTTTCTTCTTACATAAGTACAAGCACTTGGCTATGCATTTACTTGAACGAGTAATACAATATGTGAAACAAGCGGGAATATGGTTTGAGTCACATTAGAGTGATTGCATACCATGACATCAGCATTCATGGCCATGAAGGCCGTTTCAAGCTCCTCGAAGTTGTCATTGTACTATGTGCAATGCCCACGCAGCCTTCTCTCAACAAAATGACATTTCTGGCATACTGTGGATCAAAAGTATCTGGGACATAGGTCAGTATGTTATGAAAGGCAGGCAGGCAGGAATATGAGTACATGTATTATGGCCCTTTGCTGATTTCCACATTGTTTCTTCACATGTGCCCTGAACGAGTACCACATTCGAGGAACAGCATGGCAGGCAATGATGCCCACATCCCTCATCTTGAGAGACAGCAATCCTTTGGAAAAACAACCATGCCATGTCTACATTTGTATACAGTATCATCGGGGTATGCCAAGCACGTGCTTAGACACACTCTGATGCTTGTTCCTCTGAGAGTGATAATTGTGAACAGCAGGCGCCAGATGCAAATCTTCAGAGGTGCCATCATACCCTGGGGCAGCAGCAGTTCTGCTACTATTTGTTGCTGAACAACTTGCAAAGTTGAAAACGAAGAGGCAGACGTGTGGGGCCTGTGTTTGAAGAGTCAACCTCTGAGGAGCACGGTGCACTTCGGCAGAATCCAGACCGATATGTGCCCAGAGGACAGATTAGGCCAGCTATGCCATACACCTTGACCGGATTGGTCTGCACAGAACTCGGAATGCTTGGCCGGGTTGGAGAACACGCGGCTGCATTCACGTGTTGGTTCATCTCTAGCTCAGATCACAAAACCTGCAAGAGGAGGCTCATAGACTAAGCACTCTTCCTTTCTTGCCAGACCTTGTGATCATGAACATGGATGGCCACCGCTAAGAAGGTATCCAAGAATCAATTGTGTCATCTTCATCCACAGCACGTCCCAACTGCTTTGATCTCCTTTTGCCATCCCATTCGGCCCAAGACAGAGAAGTGAGGGTCTAAAAAAAAACATTGGGACCACATTACTGGACTGTCACAGCAATGGAATCAACAGCCTGTGGCCGGCCTATATCACTATTTCTCATTGTCAAGCTGGCTTGCCTTTTATCCAATGTCAATGCCCTATGAGAAGCACTAGAAAAGATACCTGTCATTTTGTATTTACCAGTACCCTTTCAAGCCCTGACTTTTACGGCTTCCTACCGCAGTGAGGATCAAAACCTTTGGTTCCGGTCAAATGATTTTATTCTCTGAAAGAAACACCTCACGAATTTGAAAGGATAAATGAACGGGCAATTTTCTTGCCATCCTGAAGTCTGAGAAAGGATCCATCATGAGCATGGTGCTGGTTCAAAGGCATGAGAACAAGGAGGTTGATACAAAACATGGCCAAATGTCATCAAACTACCAGGACTTGGTAGTGTGGCTGGATTGCAACTGAATTTAGGCCCAGTGTCCAATCTGAGGGTGCTGCTCAAATGGCTTCTCGCCTACCTGCACTAGGCCATACCTGGTCAGACAGGTTTATATCATAATGAGCACCTTGAAGGAGATCTTATACATGGGCGTCAATAACCTTTGAGGATGTGATGATTCAGGACGAGCCGTAGCTGTGAGCATAATCACCGATTGTTGAAATCAATGGCTAAGTGGACACAGAAGTGAGCCTACAGCTTGTTTAACATGTTGGCTACCAAACGCAAAGCTAGGTCGTGATGATGATGTTGAAATACCACACAGTGGTGATAGTGGCTGAGAAAATCCTAGGCTCAGTACATATACCACATACTCAAGACAAAACCTTTCAAGACAAGACTTGACTTCTTGTGAGCAAACAAGGCAAATCCGTTGCCATATCTGACTCACATCACTGGTACTTGCATGACTGGCTCCCATAATCCTGAAGCCAATGATTCCAGGGAACCTCCACACTCCTACGTGGAGTTATATCAGAGATGTGGTATACATTTCGGGATGAGAGATGGCCAGGGACGAACAACACATGCATTGAGGTCTTGCAACTGCTGCATGAGCACAGCACGGCAACTCATTCAAAACCACAACAGCTGCAAAGAGCTGGCAAGAGGCTCTTCCAGTGGACATCCCTTCTGTCCGGCATCCTCAACACTGCCACCTCCCAAACAAGCGGTTGATATATGGGTATGCGTGACATGGGATCTTATCGCCCTACTACCTGCCTGTACACCAGAGCCGGCCCAAAAACGTTCAACAAGGCGGGAGCGTGTGCAAGCGAGGGAGTCTTCAGGCCCAGACAAGATGTACTAAAACCTCCACAGAGTCCAGCCCCTGGGACATAGCCACTCCACGGCCTGGGAGTAGTCCATAAAAGAAAAGGAAGGACGTCCCCAAGGCATGTTCTCAGACCACATTCCATGAATTGCTGGAGGGCAGCAGCACAATTCCGTCTTTCTCATGCTCATGCCACCTATAATACAACTCTGAACCCTTCTCTCGTGTGGGTGCGTCGGTGCCACTCTGTGCTACCCTACAGAAAGTTCACTCCCAGATAAACACGGTGCACAACATACCTCCACAAGGCTTGCCTGCTAAAGGGAGCACAAGAGAGCTGATGGGCAGGCCTTCTCGGGACAGCTGAAGCAAGACTTAAGTTACACTACAAGACTTAGCCATGAGACAGGCCCCATAAGCCACAGCCACAGCCTTTTCGTGCCATCACCCAGCCGCTTGACTCCTGACTTGGGAACTTGCACAATACTTCCTTGCTTGTTGCCCCTTCAGCCACACGTGGTCAACCAACCTGGCAATGAAGTTTCCCCGGAGCTACCACATAGGGAAAGGTCCATCCGAGGATGACCTCTGGATCTCTGACATGTTCCCAAGAGCTTGATATAATTGCCTCAATGCTTGCTATTGCCTGGGTGGGACACACAGACAAATACCACGGAGCTCTAGCCTAGCATGGGAAACATGCTTGCAAACGGAAAATGGCATCATGGGATGCATATGATTAAATTCAAAGTGTGAAGAAATTGAGAGCCTGATATCAACCCTTGTTGATAGCATTTAGGACAGCAAGAAAAACATAACAGTACCTGGCAGACGTCTGATACATTCTCCCGGTCAAATGCCAGCGGTAGTCACATGTAGCTCTTGCAAATGCGAGGTGCTGCAAGATATTGCCGCACCTGGAGCTGGCGCTCATGTCATAATACCCATGTCTCTTCCCTTGCTGTCTAACTATCTGTATGCATAGCATTTCTCCCACAGCCTCGTATGTTGGTTGTCAAGAGAAAAACGTGACCCAAATCGTCAACCAAGGCGGTCCTCTCCCGGAATCAGTCACTCGGAATGCAACGCCAGCAGCCAGCCAGAAAAGAAGTGCAGGAAAACGTGTCCGTATTGATGTTGTTCTACCGCAAGCCCGAGAGGAAGACGAAGTGATCCCCACGTCCTCGCCACACGTCCACCATCCACAAAGCTCGTAAATACACCACGCAAAGAGCCGGCCCCCGGAGTAGGGTACTAGCTAGATGGCGTACTTGCGAGTCCACTCCCGGGCGGTCGACTCATATTGAGATCGGTTCGTCTTGTACACGTGTGCAATCTCGGGAACAAGAGGGTCATCGGGGTTGGGGTCAGTCAGCATCGAGCAGATGGAGAGCAGGACTGCAGGCATATTAGTCCTGGTTATTTCACGCCGTGAGGATCCAAGCTTGTGATACTAGCATACCTTTGGAGATGGTCAGGGCTGGGGACCACTGGTCTCGAAGAATGTCCAAGCAGATGCTGCCATTGCTGTTGATGTTTGGGTGGTAGATGCGGGTGGTGAAGTTGACCTTGGGAGGCTTGAAAGGGTAGTCTGTTGGGAAGTGGATTGCGAGGAAGAAGACACCGCCCGAGTATGGGGAGTCACTCTGTGAGGCTATGGTCAGCGAAATGTCCGTCCAGCTGAGAGTCGAGCTCGAGGTGA
The DNA here is from genome assembly GCA_014872975.1 of Diaporthe citriasiana. Taxonomy (NCBI): domain Eukaryota; kingdom Fungi; phylum Ascomycota; class Sordariomycetes; order Diaporthales; family Diaporthaceae; genus Diaporthe; species Diaporthe citriasiana. The sequence goes on along the minus strand of JADAZS010000051.1, from coordinate 132,232 downwards.
GGTCCGTTCGACGGCCAGCCCGAGTCAGGGGCAGGTGTCCAGGAGGGTGTCTCGAACAGGTGGCATCGAGTACGGGAGGGGAGAATGGGTGTCAACTTACAGGTCCCATGATCGTCGCCTGCCAGTGGAACTATGTGGCAGAAATGTCAGTAAAAAGAAGCGAAGAGGCACAGATGATTCATGATGCCGGTGGGATGGGTCGGGTCGCATGCCAGGCTCGCTCGATTGCGAGGGGTGCTGGCGCTTATCGGGAAGCAAGGCGAGGGGCAAAGCGTACCAAATCCTCTCCAACGGGACCAGCGGAGCACGACGACGGAGGGTCACTGTCGATGAAATGTCAGCATCACGATTTCTGTGTTGGTTCTGTGGTCTGGCCGCCTCTCTTCTCCTCTGCCAGACTCGGTCGCATCGTGGATAATACGCGGCTGAGAGTTGATGGTGGTTGATGTTCACAATAGATGCCCCGCTCAGAGTAGCAGCAGCTGCAGCAAACACCCCACCCTGCAGCATGCAGCGACGGGCTGCGAGAGGAGCAAAAGAGACGATGGCCAAGGGGATAATGGGCTAGATGACATACCGGCCCAGGTCGGTGAGTTCCTTGTTGATTCGCTTCAGCGCCATTTTGTGTGGGTGGGTTGTTGAGGTTGTGGGCGTTGAGGTTGGTGTCCTCGGGGTGGTTGGTTTTCGTGGGTGATTGACGAGGAAGGAAGAAGTCGACGGGCTGCAGGTCTTGTTTTAATTCGGGTCAGCAGTTGGAATCACAGAGAAGGTCAGTGAATCATCAAAGGGGGCAGGCAGGCAGGCAGGCAGACGATAGTCACTATCTTATTCTTAAAAGAAGGCAGGCAGTTGGGTTGGATATGCAGGCTGGATTGTTTTGCAGGCTCAACTCACAGGATGCGGGTGAAATTGGCGGGGTGGTTGGTGATGTGATGGTATCGCAGTCTTGGGGTGTGTTCGGGAGCAGATTACAGTGAGAGTCGGGAGCGAGAAAGAAGCTTGTCGGTGATGGGCGGCAAATACTGCTACTACTACTGCTGTGGCGGGCAGGGCAGGGTTACGGTGGGTATTGGTAGGAGAAAGAGAAAAATCGGAGAAGAGTCAGTCAATCAGTCAGGCATTCACGGACGGAAGGTGGGCTGGGTAGTTGTTCCCAGTTCCAGTTTCCAGTTCCTGCCGATACACTCAGGCAAGCGCACACCTGTGGACACACACAGAGGCTGAGAGGACAGGACACCTGGATGGCAGGCGCTGGCTGCGGGTTGGATGGGGCCCAAGCAGAGTGAAGTGGGACAAAGAAGGACGCCCAATGCCTGAAAGGCAGCAGAAAGGCCGCAGTGGGTTGACCGGGTCTGGCCTGAAAGCACGGTCCCTCCCCTTTCTGAACAGTCTGAACACCCTGGGCAGCAGGCACTCACTTCTTGACGCCCAAAAATTACCTGAGCGCCTGAAAACAAACATTTCACCTGCTAGAGCTTGCAGCATCCGCAAACATGGTAAAGTATCCCCACCCCTGGATTTGGCACAAACGGTACTCTTGTCACAATAGTACATACAACCGCCACCACCCGGCTGAGCCTGTCTTATCATTTGGGCTGCGTCTGAGCAGGCCTGACTGATTGTTTGATTTCTCATCCTTCACCATGTTTGCTTTGCCTCTTCCTTTCAGGATCCAGGCCACAACACCAACCATTCACATCTGACTGCCCTTCCTATCTGCCGGGAAAGGCGACATCCCGGCATGCTCGACCATGCACAGCAGACATGTCAAGCTCAACAATGACGTCGATCAGTCAGGTCGCCAGGGGCACTAAAGTCAGGGGTTCAGGGATGGATCGATGAAAGGGGGCCGGCTCGATCCGATCGTGGCCGGCCTGGCCGGTAGAAGGTCCCGGAGGCAGGACGGGACGAATTTTCAATATCTGACATTGAACCTGCGGAAAATGTACACAGCTTTCCGAGCTCATTCCAGACTTGTGAAACATCAAGTCAGGAATCCCAGCAGGTGGTGATTTGCTTCCTGCTTACTGATCCACATGCAGAATATCAACTCTCCTGACTAATGTATATTTTTCTCACCTAAAACACATGTAAGATATGATTCATAATGAGCAGTGTAAAAAAAATTATTTTTATACGCTACAACCGTTATGTTTCGCATGATCTGCAAGTAGTATATGGTATTGTGTTGTACACTCAAACAAAGGCCTGTATGCCAGTAATAGCTCTACCAAGTATCAAACCTGTATAGACATATTAGCAAACGCTACGTATACACTGAGGAAGGAGTAAGGGAGCAAAGGCGACGGGGAGGGTGAATAATCAGGGTTCAACTCACTGTGAATATCACTCTGGCCCTCATATGTCTGCGTGACAAACAAGTTGGCCACATGCCTACCGATACCGTACTCGTCACTAACGGCATTGCCCCCAAACACCTCCTGCAGCACCCGGGCGTTGACGAGCGCCCGGTCGCAGTTCTGCCTCTTGATCATGCTGATCATCTCGGGGGTCGCCTTGCCCTCGTCCTTGAGGCGCCCGACCTGGATGGCCGCCAGCATGCCGTAAGCGGCGTCCGTGGCGGCATCGGCCAGCTTGCGCTGCACGAGCTGGTACTTCGCGATGGGGTTGTTCTTGAACTGGCGGCGGTCGAGCGCGTACGCCCTGGTGCGCTCGATGCAGTCCTCGAGAGCGCCGACGGTGCCCATGGCGATGCCGTAGCGGGCGCTGTTGAGGCACGAGAAGGGGCCCCTCAGGCCCTCGATGTCCGGGAACATCATCTCCGAGGCGACGGGGGCGCCGTCCAGCTGGATCATGCCCGTGATGCTGGCGCGCAGGCCCGTCTTGTTCTTGATGGCGGGCGTCTCGAGCGTGCCGGCCGGGCAGGCGTCCCGCTCCACCAGGAAGCCACGGATCTTGCCCGTGTCCGCCAGCTTCGCCCACACCATGAACACGTCGGCGATGGGGCTGTTGGTGATCCACGTCTTGGAGCCGCTGAGGAGGTAGTACCCTTCCTTCTGCGGGTGCGGCCGGGCCGTCGTCTCCATGGAGCCCGGGTCGGAACCGTGGTTCGGCTCCGTCAGCCCGAATGCGCCCAGGATCTTGCCCTTGGCCATGCCGGGCAGGAACTTGTCCTTTTGCTCGGCCGTGCCGAACTCGTGGATCCCGCCCATCACCAGTGACGACTGGACCGACATGCCCGATCTGTAACCCGAGTCCACACGCTCCACGGCCTTTGTGATCAGCCCTCCTGCCACGGTCGACACGCCGGCGCAGCCGTACCCTTCGATCGTGGCGCCCAGCAGGCCGAGCTCGCCCATCTCGGTCAGGATTTCGCGGTGGTAGTTCTCATCGCGGTAGGCCTCTGCAGCATTTTCGAGGACGAGTTAGCGACTGTTCGGTAAGATCCGGAAGCTGTTGGAGGGGAGGGGGAAGGGGCGGAAGTGCGTGTCAAGGGACTGTGAGTGGTGCAGTGCGTACGAAGGACCCTGGGTAGCAGTTGCTCCTGGCAATACTTCTCCGCCGTGTCCGAAATGGCCAGCTCCTCCTCCGTCAGCAGGTTCTTCGCATTGAGAGGGTCTTGCCAGTCAAAAGGCGGAGCAGAGGAAGCTGCCGCCGCAAAGTTCCGTCTGGCGCCGGCCCGCAACGTCGGGGCGCTCCGCCGGGCGCATCTCGAAAGCAGGGCTCTGGACATGATCGTGGGAGGGGCAATTGGTCCCACAGAGAATCAAAAGTAGAGAGGTTGGAAAAAGAAAACGAGCCTGGCAGAAGGGGAAGGCTGCCCTTCTCCACTCCACTCGCCGCACCGCGGTTGTCCGGTCTCGGTCTCGGTGACGCCAACGAGACGGCGGGAGTTGACAAGGACCTCGGCTCATCAACTGTCGCCGCCTACCCCGTCCGGCCCTTGATCCCTCCATGCCATGCCCTTTTTGGCCACAACAAGGTTGTCTGTTTGACGAACGTGCCTGCTGTAAGCAACTAATGAGCAGCGCACCACCTACGTCGGTACATTCCTTGACATTGGTCACAAGTATGATCCAACTGAGCCCTCAATGTCTCAAATGGCTCGTTGCAGATCACCTCACCATCCGGGCCTGTGTTTTGTGTGACCCTCTGCCTCTACCCTGCCAGCATGACGGGCTGCACCTCCCTGGGCATTCACTTTCGACAACAGCTCCAAGTTCCAGTCGTCATGCATCAGTGTAGAATGTCTCATTATCTCGGATTTTTATATATTTATGCTCGTTACATGGTGGTCCTATTAATGCCTAATTCACCACTCCTCGGCGGAGAACCATGCAATGCAAGAGCGCCCGACACCCGAGACAAGGCAGCAAGATACAATCAGATACAAAGGGAATAATGTACTAATATTAGGCAGGGCCCATCCCATACACGGGAATGATGAACAGACATCCTACAGCAGCAGGAGTGCCCCAAAGGCAATGCCGCTTAGCAGGACGAACATCTCCACAAGCCGGTCCATGCTTGCCCCGGCTGTGACGGGCATCGTGGGCTTCGCGCCCTGGGAACCGTTGTATGCGCCGGTGCCGTACGCTCCGTTGGGCGGCGGGGCAACCGGACCAGGGGCCGGAGCGCCCTTCGGCGGGGCAGGTGCGCCGGGCACGGGGCCTGCAGGCCCACCAGGAGGACCGGGTGGACCAGGAGGACCAGGAGGTGGTGGCGGTGGAGGAGGACCAGGAGGACCAGGAGGTGGTGGTGGTGGGGGAGGCTGGACGGCGCCCATCTCGCCCGTGGGCTGCAGCTTCTGCACGGTCCTGGTGACGGCGACGAGTAGGGTGGTCGTGTACTTGGTCGTGAGGTAGTCGACGGTCCTGACGACGACGGTGCTCTCGGCCGGGTTATACGGGATCTTGCTGATGGTGGTGATCACCGTGGGCGTGACGACGCCGTTTGGCCACGTCCTGGTCACCGTGATCTCACATGGCGTGGTGAACACCTCGGCCGTGATGCAAGTCGTGCCGATCGGCTTCGCGAATAGCGTAACCTCGGGAGGGCACACGGGACAGCGCGTGATGGTCGATGTGATCGTCTGGTAGACCGTGTTGGTGTACGACGGCAGCACCGCGCTGGTTGACGGTCCTACTGGCAATGTGGGCAAGGACGGCGTCGGCAGCGGCGTGCCGCCTGGGCCCCCGATGATGAGCAGCTCGACGGCGAAGGTGTACACTCCTGGTGCCTGTCTGCGCTGGGGTCCATTGGAACCCGTCGTGGGTTGGCTGGCTGTCACGGTGATGACGAGCGGACCGGCAGGGAAATCGATCGGGATCGTGCCGTAAAATGATGTGATATTGGCATTGTACAGGAACCAAACCGGCGATGGAATCCAGGAGAGCGCCCGGTCGCCGACGTTCCTGAGGTAGGGGGCGATATTGATCACGAACGGTTGGCCGGGCTTTAGAGGCACGATAGTCGCAATCGGGGCAAGACCGACACCTGTTGAGCTGGGCGCGGCTGTCCCGCTGCTCGCGGGTCCGGAGCCGGGCGGGGTGGGATCGACGCCTCCTGGGGTGGGAGAGGGAGTAGCTCCGCCGCCACCAGGCAGGCCTGAGCTCGCAGGAGGGGGCACGATCTCACCAGAGCTTGTTGGAGGCAGGATCTCACCAGAGCTTGTTGGAGGCAGGACCTCACCAGCACTAGTGCTCGGGAGGGTCGGAAGGCCACCACCGGGCAAGCTTGGGGAGGGAACGCCGCCTCCAAGGCCGGTGGAGCTCGGGGGCGTAGCAACGCCACCTTCTGCGCTGGATGTCGCCGAAGGGGGTAGGATCACGTCACCAGTACTGGATGTTGCAACCCCTCCTGGAGCAGTGCTTCTAGAGGAGGGCAACGCGTTGGGATCCGCAACACCCGCATAGTAGCTGTACAGGAAGCCAAGGGTGCTGAGGTCGATGCCGCCACAGTACTGGTTGCTGTAAGGGTCATCGCAGTTGAAGGAGCAGTCCACATGCTCGCTGTCGGCATATTTCTTGGTGACAACAGGGGAGGTTTCCCAGCAGGAGCAGAACCTAGGCAACGTCAGTAGGGATGCTTCTCAGGGGTCCGGACCAGGTCCATGGATGGCGAGACTCACTGGGCCGACAGACCCGCGTACGAGTATCCTACGCTATTGCAGTATGCAAGACATGACGCCGGACCCTGAGGGTACAAGTCGATAGTTCCCTTGATATTGGAGGTGTCGAGGGCAGCGCAGCCCTGGTACGACATTTGCGCCTTCACCCCGAAAGCCAGCAAGGCGGTGCCGGCAGCCAGTTTGTGCAGTCTCCCCATGCTTGGTCGACGGGTTGCCTTCACCGATGGTGGTGTCTAGAAAGAAAGAACGAATGAATGGTCGGTCGGTAGGTACCAAAGGGGGCGAAAAGGGAAAATCAGCAAGCCCGCAATTAGAAACGATTGTGTTTATTATAATACCGACAGGCGGAGAGAAGGGAGGGAACAGAGACGAGACGCAGAGCTACGCGAACGCGGCCCATGGTCCTTTTCAATTCCGCGCATCGTAGCGCATCCTACGGCGAACCAGCGAAGACATAACAAGGCAAGACAGGCTGTGCCCGACGCGTCGTCTTGAGATGGCGATGGAAGCTGCGTGACCAATGAAGCGGTGCGGGCCGAGACAACTCGTGGTTGAAGAATGGACTCATCGCCGATAGTATGGTAGCCACGTTCCAGTGCCACCCGGAGGAATGTACGAGATTTCTGAACTGTCAACAGACCAAGGTCTCAATTCAGCTGCGCAATCCAATCCTGCAAAATGGCCTGGATGGCGTCGCTATTCTTCTCTAGAAACATCATGTGCCCATTGCCGTGGACCCCGGCCTTGCCCAGCTCGACGTATTCCAAAGAAGTGCATCCTGCCTGCCGGAGGTAGTCGACGTTGCAGTAGTCGTATTGTGCATGAAATGACGACTCTGCCGTCACCATCAATATGGGCTTATCAGCCAGATTGGCCAACCTGCGCGGCGCAGGACTATCGGCCTGCAGCGTGCAGTCGACATGATCCTCGTCCGGCGCCGCGACGATCTTCCTGACCAGGTCGACCGCAGGGTCGTTTACTGGCGGATCATAAGTGAGCGGGATGTCCGCAACTCCCCAGGCACGAGCCGAAGAGTTCCCCTGCACGCCCGCGTTGATGAAGGGCGGCCCAGATGGCTCGACGAGTATCAGGCCTGCCGTGAGACCTGGGCGTGCGTCTGCAATGACTATCGGTAGCTGACCCCCCGAGCTGTGACCCACGAGGACAACAGGCTTGCCGATTTGGTCGAGCAGGGCGGCACCAGCAGCTTGGGTCTTGTGTTGCTGAAACGTCAGGTTGGCAGTAAACTGCACCTGGGATGCGTAAAATCGATCGAAAACGGGGTCTCCCATCAATCCTGTACCGTTCCACTGCGTATGCAGGCCTGCCTGTGGCCAGTGGTTGTACCTCTCACTGGCGGTAAATCGCTGCTGCAGGTTCTCAGCCGCATACGGTGGTTCCAACTCGGGGCCGGTGGATGGTTGCCATGCCGAGCGGCCCCGCGACGGCTGGTCGACGAGGAACAGCTCGTAACCCTGCTCGACGAAACGAGATGCCCAACCTCGACCGCCGTCGGGCTTGTTGAGCCAGTTCTTCCGGAGGGTCAGCGGTCTTTTTTGGACGCGTAATCTCATCCCGGGCAATCTGGGGACGACGCACTAACCGTTGCTGTCTGTGCCGAGCCGTGTAGGAAGACGATGGGGTGGTTTTGGGTGACACCATGTACGGGGAGCAGGTGTTCCACGTAGATCTGGTCTTGGAAGATGTGCTCCCCCGCGGTGTTCTCGGCGTACTGGCCGCCGGCATACAGGTAGTCCCGGATCACAGGCGCCTCATCTTGAGGGGCTTGGGCGAGGGCAGACGCAAGGCCTGTGGCAGGCAAGGGGATCGCGGAGGCGGCCAGAAGGAGGGTAGCGAGCATGGTGTCGGCCGAATTCCGTAGACCGGTGAGAGAGAGTGTGTTATTGCAAGAGGCGAGGCGACCAGGATTGAGAGCGAGAGCTCAAGCCGCTGCCGACATCGTTGCCTTTATGTGAGTCGTCGACCTGGTGGCGTATCTTGCGCCTCATCCACGCAAGGTCTGCCACTATGCCATTCTGCGTCCCGAGAGACAGTCCGTATTACATGACGCTAGACTGAGGGGAACCCTGGGAGGGCTGGGAGCGACTGGGAGCAGCTGTCCCGGTCCAGTAGTGGCCGGGGCAAAAGCAGTTTGTGCTGTGGATTCCTTGTTACAACGGGCCGCCGATCCTGGCCTGTCCTGTCAGCGGAACAGATCAAATCGTGGCATGTATGTAGGCGCAGGCGCAGGCGCAGGACGAAGGACGCAGGCGCGAGAGGTGGCAGTTCTCGATGAGCATGAGCAGGCATTCGCATGGAGGAGAGGGAGGGTCATGGACGAAATGGGTTCGACCAAAACCAGACCGGTCGAGCATTTTTGTCTCTGTTCATCAGCGCGCGTTGCCGTGACGGCACGAATCGGGGTGTGCAAGAGGTGAGCCTGGAAAGGGCAAGGCGGCAGCCTCTCCTTCCCGGCGGGAGTGAGCTCGGTCTGCTGGTTTGGTCTGCCACGCACCAAAGACCGTGCAGGAGCAGGGGGAGACTAGATAAATAAGGTCAGAGCCCGTCCGAGAGAGGCGTCCAATGGCAGGGAACACCAGACGCCATATTATCCTGTGCCATGTCGGCCATGGGGATAAGATTCGTTGTTGCGTGGTTTGACAGGCAGGCAGGAGGAGGGTGTGAGCCTGCAGGAAAGGCGCGTAGCACAACGGGGGGAGACCTTGGGACGAACGGCACCGAACGGTACCGGGGGCCTGCAGCCTGTCTGCCTGTCTGCCTGTCTGTCTGTCTGTCTGTCTGTCTGTACCTAAGTAAGTCTGTCTGTGGTGGTAGTTCAATCAGTCAGTCAGTCTGCCAGTCAGTGTGCCAGTCAGCCTACGCCAGCTACGGAAGCATATCTGTTGTGCCAAGTGTTGGGCATCCCCTGTCATATTCTGTCATGTTCCATCAAGTCCCATCAAGTCCCAACCTGTCCTAACCTGTCCTATCATGTCATATCATGTCGTATCCTACCAGCCAGTCGGCCTGTCTGTGACGTTGTATCACAATACTTGTGTCTAATATGCCGTGCTTTTGCTGTTCTGAGCTGACTGATTTGTACCGCAACGGAAATCCCAGGGAAATCCAAAGTACACCGCGCTAGTTGCAGATAGGTGCCAATCCTCCCATCAGCTAACAGCTTCTACACCCCTGCTCCTTGACCCGGATGGCCTGGTACCGTTCCATAGCGGATCCTCCCGCCTGCCCGCCGATGTCCATCCCCGCTTTTGCCTGAGCTGCCAAGTCTCTTCGATTTACAACCAGGGTTGCGATGAAGGGGGGGACTGGGGAGGATGGGGAGGACAGACCTGTCTGCCTGTGTCGGACGGCATGGGACGGCATGGATGCCTGCACACGCTGTGGCGAGGCGATACCGGTGGTCTGGGCCAGGAACACCGGCGACCCGGGCGAGCACCCACACTTTACGCATCCCATCCTCACACACACATACGCGCACACACACCTCTCACCAAGCACAACAGAGACAAGACCAAAGACCAGGACCCCAGAAGAGCAGCCCACAGCCCAGCGCCCCGGGAGACCCAGACGCCAGACCTTGTTACACCTTGGACCTTGGAACTACTGTGCAATAACCCCGACCGACATCACCCATCAATCACCACCACCACCACCACCCTCCACCCTCCGCCGCCAACCAGCAGCCGCACCAGCAACACGGTATCATTGCCACGAGATGGCGCTTACATGATGACACGGTATAATTGGAAACACCTGCGGATCCGGTTCACTTGATGACAGCCAGCCGGGAATAGCCAACCCAGACCCCCCAGGAGCCGGGCGCACAGCAGCCAACGACGCACAGCATCAAGCATCATCACGCATCTAGCATCAAGCATCAAGCATCAAGCATCAGGCATCAGGCACCTCCTTTTCTTCCCTCCCACCGTGCCACCACCCGCCCCCCTGGGATATACCATGAACCCGGGTCGCAGGCCCTTGACAGCATCCCAGCTCTGAACTGCCACAAACAAAAGCAAATACGTCCGCCAAAGCAGAACACTACATCTCAAGCGCTGTCTCATCGCCATCCCCATCACACAACCTCCGCCGCACCCCGACAGACCCCAACACAACACTGGCTCATGGTTTCGGAGCAGCGCACACTTACAACCATGAGGGCTGGCCAAGCAAGCCAGGGTTGCTGGACATGCAAGAGTGAGTAATCGCCCATGTTGACCCCGAGCCTTACTGGTTTCTGTCGCGGCAGCCGGCTCTGGTGCCGCTGTTGCTGTTGCTGTTGCTGCTGTGGGATCTTGGTGTTGAGGTTGTCGTTGGTGTTTCTGCAGTATCACTCCTGCCTCTTTTTTTTTTGTCTCCCACTGCCCCTGCCTTGGCCGCACACACTTGGGGTCAGATATTGATCTGATCTAATATGTTATTTTTTTGTCCCTGCGCTGGTGGACCCTGTCCCTTCTCCACCCATCTTCGTTCCGGCGATCCGTCTTCGCATCTGGTTGGGCTTCGTCTTCGTTGGTCGCTAAATGCGGGCTCCTGCTGACACCCGACTCGTACTCGCGCGAATAGAAAGGAAAATCGGGTGTGATAAGGGCCTGCCTTCATGCAACAACTGCGTGAGGACGGGCCGAGAGTGCATGGGATATGGCCTTCGGCTTGTTTGGCCTGACATACCAGACGGCCGCAGGAAATCACCCAAGCTCTCCCTGCAGCACTCGCACGGCCAGCTGCAGGCGTCCGGATTGTATTACGGCCAGCAGTTCCTCAACATTTCATTCGACGACATCGAGCAGAACCGTCAGGATGTCAGCACCTTAACCCTCCAGGACCACCACGCCCGCCCTCAGCAGGCCCTGAGGCTTCACCCCGATTTGGCGGGCCACGAAGCCGATTTGCTCGCCTATTGTGAGTTGTCGGTTTCTTCCTGTTTCTCCCTGCCCAAGCCTCTGACCAAGCCTCCCAGATGAACACAAGATCTCCCGCATGATCTCGACGGTGGATGCAAACAACGGCTTCCGCCATGAGCTCATACCCATAGCCGTCAATGGCTCCAGTTTTGCCGCCAAGGGTCTCAAAAGCGCCATCCTCGCCCTGTCAGCATTCCACCGTTACGGCCTCGGAGCTGCCCTACCACACAAGATTCAGGCCCTCCGACTCCTGTCCCACTCGCTGGACAAGGAGTCATTCGCCGATGTGCCCATCGAGTCCCAGCTCGCGGCTTCCATGATGCTTTGTGTGTACAACGTAAGTTCCCACCATCCTCCTCTTCGCCCCGACAGCAAGTATTTCGTCATAGGTTGGTCAGTGCTGATATCGGCAGGTTTTTGACGAGGCTGAGGGCAAATGGCATCTCCACCTGAACGGCTCAAGAAGCTTACTGCACCGCTATGCCGATATGAGAGGCGGCGCACTCGACTATGACTTCCTCAACACGTGGTTTCTATACCATGAAATCCTGGGCTCTTTCAGTCAGCCACACAAGCACAATTACGAGGGTGCTTCATCGCTGGAACTGCTCCAAGGAAGCGATGTCGACAAGACACTCATCATAGGCTCCCTCGGCTGCTCGGTCGAGATCATGGAAATTGTTCATCACATCAACCAGCTGCGATATCCGGCTGCACAAAAGTTCCACGAGAAGAGCGGCAGATCCGAGCTCCCATCCGTTATGTGGACATGCCAGGGCCTACAAGACAGGCTTAGCCGACTGAACCAACGACTGCCACCAGAGATTGAAAACCAGTCGATCAGGGAACAGACAAAGGTCCGCTTGACAGCTGAGCTCTACCGAATCGCTGCAGTCCTCTACCTGCGGTCGGTCTGCCCCAACATCGACGCCACGAACCAGACGCCAATGTGGCTTCAGGCAGGTTTCAGAGTCCTCGCGAACCAGGATATCTGCACGAGCCCCTGGCCGTTGTTCGTTGTTGCGTGCGAGTCGCAGGCCGACGACCAAAGGATCATGATCCTGAGGACACTGGACCGCATGGATGCGGATCGGAAGATCGGCAATGTGTTTGTCCTCAGAAATCTGATCGAGAGGTACTGGAAGCAACAAGATCTCCAGGCGGACGGCGACCGGACTAAGCCGTTGAAGTGGTGGGAGCTGATGAGCTTCGACACTGCTGCGCCTTGGTTCATCTGACCACTCATTGCCGGAAGGACGAGAGATCATAGCACGACAAAAAGAATGGAATCACCGCAGCAGATTGACTGGACCATCTTGAACCAGATATTGCTCTTCCATTCTTCAATGAGCTATCCAGACATTTAAACGGGGTTCTTATTTTATTTTTTTTCTATTTTTTAACAGGTCTTAGGGTCCCGGCGCTGGAATACATTGAGCGAAATATGGAGCTTTACGAGATGAGGTTTCTCGCTGCCTTTCGCTGAATCCAATTCTACCGGAGGACTTTCCACCGACATGGGGGCCTGCCTCGATCTTGAGATCAAGGACGGCTAGCGCCATCATTTCTAGCGAGGGGTTCGGACAGGGACCAAATTCGCCGAACATTGCCAGAGGGATTTCAATATGTATAGATACCCGGGCTTGTTCGACGGCCTACCACCACAGTACCTGCTGTTGCAAATTTTCTATGAGAGAGCTGGGCATTTACGAAGAAGGGACTGGCTGGGAAACGCTGGGCAAATGGCAGGACCAATTGTGACAAGATGATGAGTAAGGAGCGAGCTGTCCTTTGTGGATGAGCCTAAGTAACACTGGGATCGGACAGGGAAAAGTTCGCCCGCTATTGTTCTGCGGGGAGGAGTTGACAAGGTCAAAATCGAAGGAGCTCGTATTTGAGCGTTTAGGAAACACTGATGGTCGATGCTGAAGAGGCCAAGCCAGGGGAAGTTTGGGGAGACTGATGTGATAGCCTTTGAGGAATGCGATATCCCAAGTAATGAGTTCTAAGTACGTCAACAATTGCTTCCCTCATCAACAGTGCAGCAGACCTCGCAACCTACCTGTGTAGCCCGGTCACTGAATGGCTTCCGCATGGGCGGTTCGGCTTTGGGACGTTGTCAAGAGCAAAGTTAGTGCAAAGACTAGAATCGATGATTCAAGTCTGACCAACATGCCACCGAGATCATCAGGCTCTAGGGCGCACCCAATCACATCTCTATAGTCATCAATTACATCGCAGGGAGACTATTCAAACCCTCAGCCTGGAGGCCCGAAATGGACCGAGAATAAAGTACCACGCTGCAAGCACGCCTAGCCCCAAACTTGGAAGACCACATCAACACGTTGACGAAGGCCAACTTTCCGTGACCCGAAAATCAGCTATAAGCGCAGATCACTCCCCATGACCTCCGCAAATGAACCCACGTCGACCCAGGAAAAAAACAAACCATAAATCCCCATGCACCAAAGAAGGCCCGAAAGCGAAGGACGGGACCGCTCGAGCAGATCCCGTGAACCCATCATCCCGGCCCCAGGCACCACCCACCGGCAGCGTCGAGCCGACAGCTGCCAGGCGCGAGCTTAATATCGGATCGTTCGCGCTAGGATCTGGCGGCGCCCCAGATTTCTTGTCCCTTGCCCCCTGCCTAGGTGTGATAGGCGTAGTCTGCCAATGGGTACGTACCTGTTACCACACACATACACAAGCCCCCCCCCCCCAACCCAGAATCAAGCCAAGGGCCGCCGTTCGGCCTAATATACCGTAGGGAGCGGTTGTTTGACCGAAAGGGGTAAATGCCGAATTTTTGGGTTCAGACTTGTGTGTGTGTCTGTATGGACTATACAGGGTAAATCCCTAATTCGTGTCATTTCGTGACTTCTAAGGCATGAGGTAAGGATCCCTTACATATTTTAAGATCTGTACATATTAACAGAGAGTTACAGACTAAAAGGAGAACTTTCCTTAGAATCCTAGGTAACTATACTATATTATTACATTTATAAAACGTAAATCGAGCAAAGTTACTGTTCAAAATGGGTAAAGAGGATGATTGGTTGGTTAGAATAGTGTTGTATTATTTGTGGGGATAAGTCCTTGACTGACAATGATTAGGGGTTAATCCTGTACTATGCTGTCTGAATGCGTCTATTGAGCGAAAGCGAAACATCTGGCCATGTCGCTGTTGTAGTGTTGACTGTGAGGTCGATATGAGTTTGCATGACATGGTGTGTTCCTATCCCAACGCCAATCCATTTTCTTGCGTGTTGATACCCTAGGCAAGAAACGCTCTACGATTCTGTACCCATTCCAATTTTGGTGGCAATCACGACAACAGTCACCGCATACATGAGATCAAATATAGAGCGCGGGGTAAATCGGCAGGGAGGCTGAAGGGACTAGCCGACTCAGCGCCTAGTGGAGATTTGCATTCAACTAATTATCATAACCTTTTAACCGATGGGTGTGGACAGGATGTGCAAGATAAGCATAACCAGTCCATGTCGATCCCGAGGTCAGCCTACCCTCCCCCAACCCGGCTGTCATCCGAGGCCAAAACATCAGATAGATTAAACGATCGGGGAAACCTCAGGGGCAGCTGCAGGGATCCCTTGGCCGGCGTGCCTCGGCCGACCACGCGCACCGGATCGGGACAGCTGCCCGAGGGCGAACCTCACTCCATGAGCTCTGCTGTTGACTGACGAGTCGACCCCCTTGGTGGGGATATGGTCGTGGCTGCGCTTCGATCATCTCTAATTCTGGATGCGGCGCCGAACCTGTACAGACGATGTCGTGCCATGACACGCATCAAGGCGTCAGCCGCGCGCTACCCTGTGGCCGAACCCGATCCTGAGTCTCGCGGCTTAGGATGTTTTGTGTGGTCACATCCGTCACCAAGGTCGTTCTAGGTATGAGCTTGAGTCCTCCGCGTGTGGGTTGATGGTGGTCACGGGTTCTAGCTCCTCCTGGGTAAAATTGCAGAACCCGATATTCTGGACTCGGCGCCGTGAGCTGTCAGACCGGCTGGGCAGGGCACCCCGACCCACCAGCACAGCGGTTCCCGGCGACGGGCTAGTCGAGAGGCCACGGACTAATCCAGACCTCAGACATCTCGGCGATACTATGACGGCGCCCCAGCACGACAACTGTGCTTCCGCAGACTCTTACTCAGGATCGAGTCAGCCTTGACCAATTTGAATAAGCTCTAGAGCTACCCTGAATGGTTATATTGTTGTGGTCGAAACGGGCCGTTTCCTGCCCCTCATGGACGGCATTTAGTCACCGGAATCCAGGTCGAAATTGCCCCCGAGGCAATGGTTTGTGGGGCTCTTTCAAGCAGGATGTGAGCCGGTAGTCGTTAAGAAACGCGGGGGGCAATATAGTCGAGCCCGCGTTGTCTACTAGGCATTCTGGCAGTTGACAAGCATTATCTCCCGAGGTCTGGCCCACACGGCGAGCTACCCTTGCAGATGTGCAATGTGTTTGGGACGCGGAGTGGCTACTCTTGTCTTGGTGATAGCTTCAACGGCTCTCGGTACCGGAGTACCTACAGATTCGAAGATGCAGGAAGCTCTCGTCCATATAAACCACGGATATCTCCGTCGATAGCATGACGATTGTGTCCAACACCTCAAGCTCAACGCTCAGTCGTCTTCTATTCTTTCTTTCCATCACGGACTTCTTTCTCTTCAGCCTCACTTAAAAGCTCAGGTTGTACCTGCGCCATTACATACTTCTTTTCTTTCACTGACACTCACTCAAACTTTCCAAATACATTATACAAAATGGGTTACTCCAAAGCCCTCGCCCTCCTCGCAGCAGCCGGCCTGCCACTGGCCCAAGCAGCTGTGCCAACCATCCAAGGGTTCACCCTGACGTGGTCAGACGACTTCGTCGGCACGGCCAACAGCCTGCCAAACACGGCCAACTGGCTCTTCTCCACGGGAACCTCGTACCCGGGCGGCGCCTCCAACTGGGGCACAGGAGAGATCCAGGCTTATACCTCAAGCACCGAGAATCTGGCCCTCACGGGCAACGGGACCCTCGGCATTACTGCGCGCAGGGACGCCTCGGGCGCGTGGACTTCTGCCCGCGTCGAGACGCAGCGCACCGACTTTGCCTGTGCCGCTGGGGGCAAGATGCGCATCGTCGGCAGCCTGTCACTGCCGCCGCTTGGCGAGAACGGCATCGGGTACTGGCCGGCGTTTTGGGCGCTTGGTGGGCAGTTCAGGGGGAATTACCAGTAAGTAATGAGCACATAGTCATTCGCCTTGCGACTTTGTACTGGGGGTGATTATGTCTCTACTTTATGCTAACCGCGTCCTTCTCCAGGAACTGGCCCCAAGTCGGCGAGCTCGACATCATGGAGAACGTCAACGCCGTGAACAGGCTCTACGGCACGCTGCACTGCGGTGTGAACCCGGGCGGGCCCTGCGACGAGACCAACGGGATCTCGGGCAGCACAGTGCCCTCGCCGGCGATGCAGGGCAACTTCCTGCAGTACACGGTCGAGGTGGACCGCACCGACGCGTCGGCCGAGGCCATCAACTGGTACCTGGGAGACACGCTGTACCACCAGGTGACGGCGGTGCAGGTCGGCGACGCCACCGTCTGGGCCGACGCCGTCCACGGCTCATACTTCGTCCTGCTCAACCTTGCCATCGGTGGGTCCTTCCCTGACAAGGTTTATGGAAGCACGACACCTATATCCAGCACGGCGTCGTCGGGGACCATGTTTGTTGAGTACGTTGCTGTTTACAATAGTGTGTAGGAAGGCGGCTTGGATGGCATAATGCTGTTGGACCGATAGGTGGCAAAGTCATCAGGTTGATGATGGCGACTCAGCGAAGCTCCCAGTCAGCCTTATCAATCGAATGAGACCGCGCAGGACTGTATTGAGGCAGGACAAGCTTGTTCGATCATTCATGTGTTATATTATATTTCCTGTAGATATACTCTTCCATCCTCCTCTTTTGATAAAGGCCAAATCAAGTTCTATTACACCATGACTCCTTGACTTAAACATTATAGAGAAACCTAATTGGGTCAACGAGGGAAATTTTGGGAAGTGGAAAAAGACCTCCTCTCACTGCATACAATTCTACAATAGCACCTACACAAATGGGCACAGCTCAACGCCAACACTTGTGGTGCGAAATGGTTGCTCCTGAGAGAATACTGGTTTGCAGAAGATTGAATAGTTACTGCCCAAAGCCTTGCATAGCAGAACTCACATCACTGACCTACAGCACACATTGTCCCTTGTCCTGCTAGGGGAATGATTGCCCTTACAGCTTAGTAGAGGAACTCGAAGAACATCAATGATCTACATCCTGAACGGGGAGTGGGATGCCACATGAACATGGCCAATTTTAGTGACCGGACGGGTTTACAAGAAGAATTCGCATACCTCTCTTCGTTACTCAAGACTGAGTTAGGATTATGAACCACGTGGTATTTAGACAGAGGCTACCGAAGAGAGTGAAAGGAAGGGACCAGCTCATCCGAACTCCACCCCGAAGCTACATCTGTGCAAACGCTCAGTTGCAGGGCTGTGAGGGCCCAGCTGGTGCAAAATGTGTAGCCACACGCCATAACGCCGAGGGAAGAGAGACAAGGAAAGTTGCTTCAAAACAGATTTCCAAGGTTGGCTTTTCATACAGCCAGAGACTGCAAGGTTTTCCAACCATTGACCAGCAGCTCCGGATGCTTCTGCGTGGTCCTCATCGCCATGATTCCCCCAATCGCTGCCGCAGTGGCGGCGAACAGCAGTGTGGCTGGTGAGAGGATAGCAGATCTCGTCTTCTTCAGACTTCTCTCTTCATCGTCGTACAATACCGTGTGTGGAACATCAGGGAGGTCCCACCCTTTGAGCGCTTCGCTGCCCTTGATCACCTTTGTTGCGTCGTTGCAGTGCATCGAGTTGGGAAGATTCGGTACGAGGACCTTGTAGAGGAACTTCGCGTAGCCGTTGCCCCATCCCATCATGTTCATGGCCAATTCGGAAGATTCAACGGCCGAGACCACTTTCTCGTACCGTGTTTCGGCTAGTTTGGTGAAGGCCTCATCCAACGGCGCCATGTCCCAGACAGATGAGGTCTTGAGTTTGTCGCCCAGGGCGTCCTGCAGGCAGTTGATGAGTGCCACTGCTGAAACCAAGCAGGTCATACCGCCGTGGCCGGGAAGCGGGTTGAATTTGTGCGAGGAGCTGTGGCAATGTTAGCGAACAACGTTAGTGCTAGGCTAAGCAGACACAGGATTGAGAAAGTGGTGTGTTGGGACCGGACGTACTCTCCAATAACGACAATCCGGCCAAAGTGCCACTTCTTCAATACGAAATGGGGCAGGGCCGTGATGCCAGAATTCTCCGGGCGTCTCTGGTCGTAAAGCTGGTCGAAGTCTATGTGGAACCAATTCTTCCTTGGGACTTTGGCGAGGAGTTGCTTGGCACGGGAAATCTCCCTCTCGTGGTCCTCTTTAGTGAACCGAGGGATGCTGTCATGGGTGACCAAGCGGCTTTCTTTGGGGAGCTTGAAACTCCAGAAGGTGCTATAGTGGTCAGTCAACACCGTGGTCAGCTGAGGCAATGAAGGAATGTTTTGGCGGGTCCACCCCAAGCTGAATACGCCATCGGGAGAAACGTACAAGCAACGTCCATCTTTGCCCGCCATCCATCCCGCGTTGTACTCCGGTCCTACAAGGCTGCCACATTGACCCCGAGGCAGTGAAGCCCCGTAGTCGGACACACCAAAACAGCAGCCCCAATCACAGATGATTTCTGAACGTGCGTGTGAGTGTATTGTTTGGTCAAAGGAACGAGTGCGATGAGGCGGACGCAGCCTGCTTCAACTCACCTTTCTTGTCCTCCTCGGGCACACCAACGCCTGCCTCCTCGGCGTTCCTCCACATCTCCTTGCGGACTGTGGAGCGCACGCCGTCGGCGCCAATGATCGCCTGCGCCTCGAAGACATCTCCTGCCGAAGTTTGCACGACCACTCTGTCCTCGAAATTGTCGACACGGATGATCTTTTGGTTCATAAGGAGGCGCTCTTTCTCCTGGACGTGCTTGTGCAGGACACACAGCAGATCGTATCGGTTGAAGAAGCCGATTTCATAGCCGTGCCGCTCCTTCAAAATTGCGGCCGTTTCCATGACGTGTAATTTGCCACTTGAATCATCATGTTTTTGTCAGTTCCTTCATACATTTACAAATTGCGTTCCAAGTTTTTTGACAGGAACAGTCACTCAGTCTGGCTGGATCTGTACGCACCTTTGTGTATCCCCACTCATCAGTTGGCCAACAGGTTGGTAGATCGCTTCAACTTCCTCGAGAATGCCCAGCTGGTGGAAGATACGAAGACCATTGGGCTGGAGAGCGAGGCTGGCTCCCACATTGGGAGTACAGCTATCGTAGGCTTCGAGCACAAGGTAAGGGACGCCGAGATGCTGCAACATCAGCGCGAGAGTGAGGCCGGTGAGGCCGCTTCCCGCGACAATGACCGTGGTCTGGCGCTTGTCTGTTGCCATTGCTCGGAATTTGATGTGCGTAAGTTTCGGAGGAGATTGAACGATAGGAGAGGGGTATAGTTGTGCAATGACGTCGAATGAACTGTGATGTTGACCTCGGGACGTGAAGGCCAGATAAGTGTTAAGGGTCTTGGATTTAAATGTAAACCGGAGATTATTTATACTCCTCTACACCTTCGCCTTATGATATCACCCTACTATTAACAGATGACTTGTGATGAAGGACTGACTGAAGGGAATACCTTTGATGTTCCGGTGCTTCCGGAACTAGGTCTGTAAACCGAAAAGTAACTTGGCCGGCTTAGGACGGCAGTTGCAGTTCTGACACGACGAAAGAAGAGTTTACTAGTACAGAGAGGTTTAGTCGGAAAGTTAGGAGATTTTAAGGTTTTGTTAATCAGATGTAAAACATATCGGGGCCTTGGCACCCGGGGGCTAAATGTATGCAGGGAGGGACCCTTCAGGTCCAGTCACTTGGCTTATCTGATCAGCCCAACTGGCCTCCAAAACCTCAGCAAGTAAAAATGGCCTACCTACCAATTTATTTTTATGTATAGTGTAGAAGGAGGGTTGCAGTCAGAATGGTACTGACTGCTGAGAGTGTGCAACCGGACTCCTTGCTCGCCCCGCACCCGACCGAGCACCAGCCCGCCATGCCCATTCGATTTCGAGATCTGTGTTTGATCTGTTGCATCGAGTTCCGGAGCGGAGTTAGCTTGAATTATCGGCGCCGAGGCGGCGCCACCTGGTAATATTCTTCCCGCCTTTGGCCAGCCCAACGCATTACTTGTACGGAGGTCCATACAAAAGTCCTGATCAAGCGAGAACTTAATTGTAGGGCCCTGACCCCTGTATCAGCTAGTGGCTAGGCAACAAGGAGGGAGTGACCCTTTAACACCCCCTTTCTAGATAGGGTACTGTTGGGGTGTGTGTGTCTGGGTTAACCCCTAACCCTCCTTTTAACCTGGGGGGTATTGCTGAGATAAACCCTGATACTACTATTATGTCTACCCTTTTGAGGAGGGGGGTATTCTAGTAATCTTGCAAATAAACTTTCTTGCTTAATTAAAACTTATGGTATGAACATCTGTAATTAGACTTGCAATTCTCCTAAGCGATTCATATTCCTGGCTTGATTCTACACCGACATTTAGCTTTTGAATTGCAAATATCATTGATGCTCCTGTATCTGATAACAAGCACTACAACATCGTTACTCTCTGCCTAAGCATCTAGCAAAAATGCAGGGATTCACTGAGAGACACGAGCGATCCTTGTCGGAGACATCGCTCAAAGGAGGAAGTTGACAAAATTTTATTTTGGCTCATCATAGGCTGCAGATGTGGGGACCCTAAGTAACAGTTGAATCCAGAAAGGCTTTCTCAATGTTATCTCATGAAAAGAAGACACTGCTCCAAAATTCAATATCCCTGGACTGACTCGAGCATGTCAGCGAGTGTTCCAATCCCCATTGGCGCAACATTCGAGTTTGCATTATTCCAGTCCGTGTTGACGATGGCAAAGCTCCCAAGCCCCTTACGAATCATGTCCACGACCCACCTCACCGCAAACCCCGAAGTCAAATTGCTCTCTTGGAAATGGTGGATTAGGACGGCGGACTTTTCTGCCACGCCTTCTGCCGCGGCGTTGTCCAGCACGGTGTCGTTGTACCATTCGGCAGTGTTCTCGAAGATGACGACCCTGTCGGCGATATTGAAATACTCATCGTGATTGGAAGCCTGCCCGAGGTTGAAGACCTTGCTATATCCACCATAATCCGCCAGCTGAGAGAGCTGCTCCATGAAGGAGACGTCGTTTGCACCCTTTGCACCCTGCCAGTTGGGGGTCTCGTCGAAGAATATGCCGTCAATGGTGATGTCTGCAGCCGTGTAGTGGTTCCATCCGTCCCAGTTGTTGAGATCAGTGGTGATGTCCTCCAGGGCCTTGGCCCCATAGCCTACCCGAACGTATCCCAAGGTGTCTACGTTGTCGTAGGTATGAAGCTTGGAGACTGCTGTGATCCAGTGACTGTTGTATCCCGGAGTTGATCCGCCGGGCCCGGAACTGGGGTTGATGACGATCTGGAAGTCGATGGACGGATGCGTTGCAATGGCGTCGTAGACGCTGCTCCATCTATCCAGTGGGATTGGATAGATATATAAGGGCAGCAGGATTTTGGTTGCTGAACCAGTGGTCGCTGCTAGCACGGCAGAATAGAAAGAGCGAATCTGCATCTTGAGGCAGCAGGCGGTGTTGGAAGAGAAGTTCTGCTGGGTGCAGTAGGCAAGCTGTTCGAGGGCGGACACGTAGGAACATTGAAAGACCGAGAAAGACAAGTATAAAGCTGTTGTCTTAGGCACAGGACTACTTTTATTATCTATCCATGCAAGTTCGGAACACGAAGACTCAGCACACTGCATCCGGATCACCTCATCGTCAAAGCCTGAAAGCATCGAAAAGTCTGGGCCCGGACGGTGAGACTCGTTGTCAAGGGAGACTCGGAGAAGGCACCTGGGGCGGACGCACGTACCTACCTATCCAGACACCCATGACTGCATATCTGAGGAAGGTACGCGCGGCGTGTGCGACGGCCTTCTAAAAAGTGATAGTAGGCTTCACATTGGGACATACCAAGCGAATAGCCTCACTCACCGTCCCGATCACCCGAAGGCCGGTCCCCCGCGGCGGTGCGAACAGGGTGGGATGCCACGCTATCGACGACTTGGCAGGTGTCCTAACCATGGGACTCTGGACCTCGGGACCTCAATTCTGGGCGAAGACTGTCGGGGAGGACTCTTAGCCAGACTGGCGGGAATTGATTTCGAATATATGCAGGCTCTGGCGTGCCGCAAAAGGCCGATTGGCATGGCCCGCGCCGAGTCGCATATTAGGCCACCAAGGCAGATATTGGCACTGCGGTCAGCCACGCTCTTTAGCCGGACTAAGCGAGCCAAACACCGCCACAGAAAAATAGTTTGGGGCTGCGAACTATTACCTGCATTTGTCGGGAGAAATATCCGAGTGGCCGACGATCTCTTGCCCTTTCGAAGCGACCTGGCGATGATGACATGCATGTCAGAAGTCTGGTCGCGAGGATCGGACGAATCAGGTACACTCCGGTGAATTCGACTTGCGTCTAGAACGACTGTACACGTTTCTGGAACACTGAAAAGTCTGGTTCTCTACGCCTGACGGAAGCCAAAAAGAGGTGTGTCGCACTCGGCTGCGAAGACTGTTCAGGAACAGCGCAGTTCATGCGTCAGACAGCAGATCTTCCCCTGATCAAAACGGACGTCACTGGTCAATGGGAAACCTCATAGGAGCACCCTTGAAGAACGATCGCAGGATCCCTCGCATCATGATAGCCAGATTCATCAAATGATGCGATGTTGCCTGATCCTGCTTTCGGTTTTGTGGCGGAGGAACGAATTTCGAGCGAACATCGTTGCAGAGCCCGAGAGTTGAGGTGAGCAGCGTATGGAAACTGTCAGTAATGTTTTATGAAACGGAGGCTTCTGCCTGCCGACCGCCAAAGCTCGATGCATGCCTTCTCAGGGTGATGAACGGAGCTTGGGTGGAGTTCGTGTTTGCCTCCTGCCATTTCTCAGTTCGCAAACGGGGGACACTACCGCCCACAGACTGCACAAGGCAAGAACAAGATTTCAAATCTGACACAGCAATCAACCTCTGCCTCGCGCACATCGCCGACGAGATTAAGAATCAAACTCCACCTATCGATCCTGCGCGCGACTCCCACGATACCTGAATGCCTGGAAAGTCAACGCCAGCATGGCTTCCGAGGCTCGAGACCATTTTGGCCGCTTGCCCACTGAACTCCTCATCCTGGTGATTCAAGATCCGAGTCTCTCGACTGGAGATCTTGCTGCTCTGGCGGCCACTTGTCGCAAAAGCTACAACACCACCAACCCCACTCTCTACCACAAGCATCTCAAGGAGAACGCCGGCCAAGCATGTAAGCGATATCAGTTACAAGTAGCTACTCTGAAATCCGCTGCCATCGCTGACTAGAATCGAATCAGTAATGTGGGCAGTCTCACTCAAGCGTTTCACCACCATCAGGAGGTTCCTGGAGAACGGTGCCGACATCAACGACGATAAGATGTACCGCGTTTACGTCGATCTCATTTGCGCGGATGAAAATGAGGTCGCTGATTCCTGGGATCTGATTTACGAGTGGGACCCACTTTCGATTTTCACTCCACTGGCACTTGCAGCAGCTCTTGGCTACGACAGCATGGTCGCTTTCCTGTTGGACCACGGTGCCGACATTGAGAAACCAGGCAAGGGCCTATGCGTATGTGCCGATGGTCAAAACATTGTTGAATTGGATGTTCCCCCTACGAAAGGTCGTGGGGGCACGGACGACACCGAGTACATCATGGACGATGAGAACGGACTCGTTTATACTCCTTTGCATTTCGCCTTGTGTCGTGGTCACGAGTCAACGGCCATACTCCTGCTCGAACGAGGTGCCAACCCTAAAGAGACATGCTCCTGCTCAGCGGGCCCCTGGAATGCGCTTCATACCGCGACTCGAATGAACCAGCGAAAGGTTATCGACTATATCCTGAACAAAAAACTTGTCGATATCAATCAAGGTGGACGCGAGGGACTGACACCGCTTCTCCTCGCGTTCTACGAAGAGCACTATTCTCTCGTTGACATGTACATGGACCGAGGCGCAGACATCAACGCGGTCTGGGACTCCCAAGACGGTGGCTGGACGATATTTGGCATGGCTTGTTTGCGAGAGGATTTCAAAAGGGCATCGGATCTTCTGGAGCGCGGTGCAGACCCCGACCTGGTCATCAAAGATTGGGAATTCGGAACTGAGTGGACAGCCCTTGGACTCGTCTATGGAAATCTGTTTGGGGAGACTCTCCGGAGATTTAAGTTACATGAATATTTCGACCTTCCACAAAAGACCCATGCAAGACGGACGCTAGAGGAGCAGATCATCCAGGTCAAAGTTGACAGGGCCCTGCAGCAGCAACGAAAGGAGGATAGAGATTGAGACCGGAGCCCAAGGAATAAGAAAGCATTTTTCGCAGATGCATCAAGAGGGGATTCTCAAACCAGTTTACCGGCTGCAGATCATGCCCCACAAGCCTAGCCAAGCCTACGAGTTGAAAGTTGCATTGAATAGCTCTTGACAAACCTCAACAGGTCAAATCCACAAAAATTCAACACGTCGCGGGATCGTTGTGATTACATCCATTAATATTTACAGACATGCTATCATAATCTCATTACAGACAATTACTATCCCCGTCCGCGCTCATATCACTTAAGCCGAGATAGGCGTGATGTTGGCAGTGACCCTCAGGTCACGGCTGGAGAACCCAACGCTGAGGGTGAACTCGCCCTCGGGGATGAGCCACTCCTGGCTGACGACGTCCCAGTAGCTCAGGTCCCTCCTCATGAGCTCGAAGCCGACGGTCTTGGTCTCGCCGACGGCCAGGCCGACCTTCTCGAAGCCGCGAAGCTGCCTGGGCGGGGTGCCGGCCAGCGCTGGGTTGTCGGACGGGAAGGAGACGTACAGCTGGGGCACGGCGGCGCCGGCGACGTCGCCGGTGTTGCTGACGGCGACTGTGACGTTGTAGACCGTCTCCCAGAGGGCGGGGTTGCCGCCGGGCTGGATCTCGTTCTCCTCGGGGCGAGAGGTGATGCCCTCGGCGGTGGGCTCGGCGGCGATGTCGGCCAGGTCGAAGGTGGTGTAGCTCAGGCCGAAGCCGAACTCGTAGCGCACGCTGATGTTGTGGGCGTCGAAGTACTTGTAGTCGATCTCGAGCTTCTCGTCAAAGTACGACTGCCAGTCGTCGGGGCCGTCGGTCTGGACGGAGGTGGTGACAGGCGCGTTGTAGTCGGTCTCGTTGAGGGCGATGGTGTAGGGCAGATGGCCCGAGGGGTTGACGTCGCCGTAGAGGATGTCCACGAGCGAGTTGCCCGACTCCTGACCTGGGTAGTGCGCAGCCAGGATGGCAGTGACGTTGGGGTGGTCCGCGAAGGGGAGCATGTTGATGCCCGACGAGTGGCTGATGACGACGGTGTTGTTGCACTTGCTGGCCACCGCGTTGACGAGCTCGGCACCCTGGTAGTCCAGGTCAAAGTTCATGCGGTCGGCGGCCTCCTCGGCCCATGTCTTGACGAGGACGAGGCACACGTCGGGAGCGTCGGGGATCAGAAGCACACCACCGAGGGCGCCGGACTGGCCAGAGCTGCCCAGGTTGTTGATGACGAAGGTGTTGTTGAGCACATACTGCACCAGCGCGTTGTCTTGAGCTGCGCGGGCCTTGATGGCCTCGAGAGGGCTGACAATGTAGGTGGCGCGGCCGGTTCCGGAACCGCCACCGGCGAAGAGGGTGCCGTATTCCTCGGTGTTGTCGCCGTACAGGCCGTTGGTCACATCACCGGCATCGTTTCCGAAGACCACAATGTTTTTAGGTGCCTTGAGGGGCAGAGCACCCTCGTTCTTCAGGAGAACGGTACCAGCGGCACCGTGCTTGCGGATGAGCTCGCTGTGGTTGCCACGCACGTCACGGCTGGACGGGCCAGTCAGGTTGAACTCCTCCCTCCAGCTTGACATCGGGGAGAAGGTGTTGAGGTAGCCAGTGGAGGGGTCGACGGTGGGGAAGTCCGCAGAGTCTTGGCCGAAGAGGTAGTAAGGTGTCATGATACGGATGATCATGTCATCGATACGGGAGACATCCACAGTGCCGTTGTTGACGGCGGAGGTAACGTTGGGTCCGTAGTAGCTGCCGCTTCCCCAGGTCGCGCCATAGTTGCCGAGGTCGCCGGGCATGTCCATGTCCAGACCTCCCTCGATGCTGGAGACACCAGAGTGGGTTGCGCCCCAATCCGACATGATGTATCCCTGGAAGCCGAGCTCGCCCTTGAGGACGCCGTTCTGCAGCTTGGAGTGCTGGCAGGCGTAGGTGCCATTGATACGCTGGTAGGCGCACATCATGGAGGCGACCTTGGCCTTGACTGCGTTGGCGAAGGGCCAGAGGTACTGCTCGTGGAGGGTGCGGTCGTCGAGGTTGGATGAGATGGCCTCCTGGAGGACGTCGGTGACGGTGCCGTTCTCGTCCCAGGTTGGGTTACGCTGGGTCTCCTGCTCGTTGGCGATGAAGTGCTTGGCACAGGCCTGCACACCGGTCTCTTGCACGGCCAGAATGGTCTTCTCCATGGCAACACCGGTGAAGTAGGCATCAGGCGAGAATCCTTCCCAGTTACGTCCAGAGTAAGCAGACCGTCCCATGGGGGAAGCGACGGGTCTGAGCACCTGGTTAGTCTTCAAATCTGCAAGTTATGCGTGTGGGATGGGAAGCATGCTTACCCAAGGAAGACGTGGGCACCCTTGGCCCTGAACTCCTCTCCCATGGCATATCCTCGCTCGTAGAGGATTTCCTTGTCCCAAGAAGCAGCAACAGAAACGCCAGCAGAGAAAACACTGGCGTAGTCTGCAACACGGATGGCCAGAGGACCATCCTGGAGACAGAGGCCAGGGAAGCCGAGACGAGGGATGCCGATGATGTTGCCGACACAAGGTCCGGGAGTGCCAGTCACCATGTTGGCCTTCTCCTCGACGGTGAGCTCGGCCGTGAAGGCCTTAGCCTTGGCCAGAGCATCCTCCCAGCCACCAACACCAGTGGCATTTGCTGAAGAGACGGGTTAGCGAGGCGAGATGTCATAAGAGGCTTGCAGAGACTCACGAGAAGGGTAGTGGGGCTCCACATGGCCGTATTGGCCGAGAATGGTGGTGTTCAAGGGCTGAACATATGAGAACTGGCCGCGGACTGCGGGAAGCAGCAGGGCAGCTGACAGCAGCAGAGACGAAGCCATGACGGTTGAGTTGATGGCGAGCTGAGGAGAACTGGTCGCGCTGGAGGGCTACGAGAACAGAACCATGCAACGCGGGGGGACGCCTACGTCTTTATAGAAGTGAATCCATAGCTCACGATCGTCCTTGCCCCCAGCTTCCGGGTGCTACCCACGGGGCGGTTCCTGCCCCCGGCTGCTTGCATGGCGGACCAGGGCCTTGCGTCTGCGTGACATCGTTGTCGACGACCAGACCTTGCGGATAGCGGTTGGGGCCCCACGCGGCAGAAAACCGACAGAGATCAGCTGTGCTGGATCAGCTGTGCTGCTGTGGATGTTCCTGATGTGTGCCCAGATGGGGTCGGAAAAGGGCCGAACGGGTTGGGATACTGAACTGAGGTCACTCGATATTGGGGTGGAGTGGCGTACGCGGTCAAGAGAGAGAGGCCGAACGGGACGAACTCTCGCCCGATGTCTATTTCCCTAGCTTCTGTGGGGGAGAAACCCAGTGGTCTGGAATGGGGGGTGGGTGAAGTGGGACCCTCGGAAGCGCCTGGGCACATCATATCCTTCGGGTCGAAGCACCGGCATACCTGGACGTGGGTGTGCATGGTCGGGAGGATTTGCCCCCTTCGATGGTTCCTGAATCAGCATTCCCCAGGATCGCCGGTTGAATGCTACTGCCGCACGCTGGCAGACATGACATGGCAGCAGCGGGTGGGCTGGCGGATGGCAGGCACACAGGCCAGGGCAGGGGGCGAGTTGTAGTGTAGGTAGAGCTGCAAGGTGGGTAACCTTATTGCCCAAAGGATTGTGAGCAGATGTGATCGCGCGCATCATATCTGACAGATGGTCGGAGGAAATCTGGCGACTCGCTGGGCAGGACATCGGCACTTCCAGTGGCATGTCGAATGTCGTCATGCAACAGCAGAGGGTGGAAGAAGCCCGGGGGTCGCGCCTTGGAATCGTCGGCGTGGTTTTTCGTGCCGCCGTAAAGGGGCCGAGAGGATGGGGCTTCGTGATATGGGAGCCCACATGCTTTACCGGATCTGGGCAAGCGAGTACCTGTGTATTTCTCCGCCTTCATCGTCAACGGTCGGTGCCGTCGGGTGGTGTGCCTCGTACATGTCGAAATTCTCATGTTTTCTTTGGGGTAGATTTGGTAGATGCATCTTTGACAGATGTTTTAATAGTCGAGCTTATGGTCGGGGTGTTTGCTGCGGGTTCTTGAGTGTTTCAAAGCCTTAGCCGTGCCGCCAAAGCGTCGCCAAAAGGAACGATTGGCAGGCTCTGTTTTCGCGGAGATCGTGGGGTGAGCGTGACAGCATAAATCCACCCGGCCCCAGATTGCTCTTTCTCCAGACCCACTTCCTCGTGAGGTCTGGGGCGCCCCTGCCCGGCAGCCGGAATGTGAAGAAAAAAACCGCCCGTAGCTCAGTATGGAAATCACTACTACGCATACTTCTTCCATTTAATTCATCCAACAAAACCGCAACTTTTATCTTGAAACTTAATATCATTAAAATCAAGATATCAATTCTGGATATCTGAATGTCATTAGAAATTAGCACACACCATTTTGTTGTTGAGTAATTTGGGTTATAATGTAAAGGGTTTTGGTGGGATTTGGGCTACGTGCGGTTTATCTTGCATTCCGGCCTGCCCGGGTCTGCCAGGCCCTGCCAGGCCCTGCCTGCTCCACTCCAGTTCTGGAATGCCGAAATGTGGGGATTGCATGGTGTGGGCGTCTCCCCACGAAAAGCCTCACCAACGCCATTGCGCACCTGCATGCAGCCGGCATGCAGCCACCATGGCTAAACGTCGGCCTCTCTCGCTGCCAAGGCGTGGGGCTGGCTCCAAGCCTGTAGTGTAGACTGCCCCAGTCGCTAATTCACCTCCATCGTCCATGGATGTTAGCACCTGCTTGCTGCACAGTAATAGCGAGAAATTATTTTTTCGTCATGATAGACGGCTACCGAATGGTTCGAGGTGCGGGAACGGGCAGACTGACCCAGCATTGAACGCCTGACTCGCCCCTCCACAGTTGACTCCATCCCTTCAGTACTTGGCAGAGTGGAGGAAATGAGGTCGCAATCGGAGCACAGAACTCTAGACGAGCTGCCCCGCGTTAAGCCCAAGTCCTCACGGTGAGCCCGATGCCTGGCCAGCGCTGGGTGGGAACAGTGCGTGCGCACACACAAAAGTGTCTTTCGTCACCGCTCACGGCAAGTTCCTCGTCTGGCTCAGATTCAATAACATGTTCACGCCACGAAGGATCTTGGATACACCTTTGAACGCACTTACACAATTGCAGTATTTGTTCGCCGCGCTTGGAAGCCTTGAAGGAAGGCCAATATCCTGCCCATGTGGGTACCACCAGTCGGTCCGTTGACGTTGATTCTGGTCGTCCCAACTTAGCCTTTTGTTCCCGATGCGCCAAAACTTTGAATGACTGAAGGAAGTAAGGGCGAGCGCGTTCGTTCTCCCAAGGCGCATTTTCGTAGCACGGGTTCCTTCTCAAGCTGTGCCAGATTTGAGTATCAGTTTCCACCCTGATTGTTGTGCCCTTCAGTCATAGCCGGTTTGTGTTAGAATCTGTGAACCGGGTTGCTGTGTGCAGCGATGTTAGTGCCAGTAGCGGTGCAATAGAGTGAGGGGGAGGTGGCCAACCCTGGACTCGGAACGCTTGAGCCCAACTCCGATTGAGTTCTGTGCCATTTGAGATGATTTTGAGTTAAATAGAGCTGCATCGATCGTTGAACCCTGCTACCTTTTTCAAAGAGGCGAGCCTTTCTTTTCTGAGCAGAATCTTCAAAACTCCGATATCTCCGCCTATGCCCAGCCCCAGTCTTCCACGGTTAAGTGGGCACTGTTGTTGCTCAAGGATATCGAAGACATTTTGCCTTAATGTTGCGTATCATCGTCGTTGTCAGGATATGGCATTCTCGACTCTTCTGCACCTTGAATTATGCTAGATGATACTGAAGATCTCGAACACTGCATTGAATCTTGTTTGACAACACGCGTGTCACACAATAGATTACTACCTAGGTATTAATAAACACCACAACGCCCCGAGCCAAGTAGCTTTTTGGAGATCGCGTCCCCAGAGAGAATTCTAATCAGTCGTTAAAAAGAAAATTGCCGGTCTCGACACCAGTCATCCATGATAGTACACCATCCCAGTCGGACTCTTACAAAAACAGACTCAAGCGTTGTTCTTTGCCTTCTTTCCCTTCTTTCCCTTCTTTCCCTTGCCTTCCTTCCCTTTCCCTTGCGCCGCTCCACCGGCCTTGCCCTTGCCTTTGGCACCACCGGTGGCCTTAGCAGCCCCGGCACTCGCTGCCCTGGACGCTGTCGCTTTTGCGCCGCCGGCTGCCGACGCCTTTGCGCCCGATGCCTTCGCACCACCGGCCGGGCCTGTGGCCTTGGCATTGGGCCCCGAAGCTGCTGCTTCAGCCCGAGGCAGGATATTGTCGACTGGCCCGCGCGGGTCTTGCAGTGCGACGGCACTAGCTGCGAGGAACCAGATTGTGGCGGTGATGAACTTCATGTTGACTCAAGCTCGTCCGAAAGAGGCTTGGATGTTTTTAAGGCGTGAAATCTTTATTTTGGGTAGTGCGTTTTGATCCGGTCGTGCGGTTACTTTTTAAGACTTCTTCAGATTATAATGAAGACTGAGCGTCGTTGTGCAGTGATGGAATCAAATGATTATATATGTTGTTGCTGTAATTTCTAGTACAAAGACCAGGTTACACGTTCGCCACATGTGCAAGTTGTTTTCTTTTTATGTCTTGGCATTTCCCGACAATTAGGCGTCACACCATTCAATCGAACCCATATTCATCCCAAGAGGTTGGGTAAAGGTTATGAAACCGGGAAAACGGGACACGGACCATGCGTCGGTTAGCCGGCACCCAGCCTGATTAGCCTCGTCCGTAGTCCTTAACAGCCCAAGAATCAGAATGCCGTTCAGACGATCTCGCTCGCGTCGCAGCCGTTTTGGTCCGAAAAATCTGGTGAAATAGTAAGTTTGAACTCTGCAAGCCACTGGGCCGGGCGCGTCCGGTCCCAAGTGCCCAGATGCTTCTACGAATCAACATGCCCGTGGCGGAGACTCATGTCTCTGATATTTTCCAATGCCTCAGCACTTCGGGTGCTGTTGGTGGTGGCGCAGAGCCAGCGCCTGGGCTCGTTACAAGGCTCTATAAGGTCTTAGCCCATGAGCGAAACAAGAGGTCTGCCCTACGAAACTTGGACGGCCTGTGAACATCCCGTGCCTCCACGGGGTTACATGAGCAGACAATTTTAGAAAATCGATCGGCGAGCAGGATTCCTTTGACGGCATGGCCGATCTCGCGCTTCTACGAATAATGGACATTACAAATTACTCTCGGCAGATACATGATTGCTGCACAGAACTGTGAAACTTCACTTGCTACAACTTCTCGATTCTTGTCTCATTCCTTAGGATGAGCTCTATGTCTCGCCCTCGCTCATAAAGCAGAACTTACTGTAAAATGACCGTCCCTGTCGGAGGTGTGGGTTATGGAACCCCTCGTGTTAGCTAAGCAGTACCCAGTTGCAGCTTTCTGAAGCCAGGGTCGCTGAGGTTGAGGAGAAAAAGTGGTCCGGGTCGAGAAGGGCTGTCAGGGACCGCTGATGTCTGAATTTGTGTCTTGAGTAGTCGGTTCACGCGATAAATGCGTTGTCTAATTGTGAAGGTTGACGGTATTATGCTTTCATTTTAGGCCGAATTTAGCAGCAGGACTTTACCACAATCTTGCCAGTTGATATTAGCCGCGGAGCACAGAAGACAGACATCTCCGTGTCTGCTTTTGCTCCAGCCACGCTCAAATCGAAAGCTTCTCCTGCATGTTAGGAGAGAATATCTTAAATAGCACCGAAACACCAGCTATAGGGGCTCGTGTCATGTTTAGCCTCCCATATGACCAACTGAGGAAGGGCCAGGATAGCGACATCGGAGACGAGGTTGATGATCGAAGCGACCAGATTTAGGACAACCACATTGACAGGCCTTACAGGGCAGTAACCCCCCTGGTAGAATATGTCCCAGACCTTTTGTTGTGGCGTGCAGCGGAAGGCCTCTAGAAAAGCTGCAGTGATGTAATAGACCAAGTTTGCGACCAGCAGGATACGGACTGCCCAGAACATGCTGTTGCGTTTCTTCAGAGGATTGAAGAGGCGTGCCCAATCAACCAGAATAGCAACCTTGAGCAACATGATCGTGAGGCAGTAGAAGACCGACCCGAAGTGGATTCGCTGCAAAGTGATTTTCGAAGTCAGCAACAACGCATTGTATCGATATGTTTATATGCGTGTACGTGTACCTTGAATTGTCGATACTACTCACCAACGCATGATTGCTCATGTCTCTCACCCTGAAATTCCATTCATGGACGAAAAAGCCAGGGAAGATGGCAATCTTGTAGCCAATATAGACAAAACCAGAGAAGGTAACCCTGAGCGGTGGCATGTCAGCTCATTCTCCCGAGATTGTGAGCATGCTGGGGAGAGAAGTGCTGGCTAACCAGTGCACAAACCAACAAGCCCTCCTCAATACTAAACATCGGCTGGTTCATCATAAGGTGGGACCATACTCGAAAAGAATCGAAAGTGTTGCTAGGATGGCGCAGATTATGATCGCTGCCTCTCCCAACTCGTGAACGCCACCGTTGTTGTCCAAGTCAGATACTTGCCCTTTAGGTGGCGCCATCGCGGGGCCGTCCGGATCCGTGAAGACGGTTGTATCCAACATGGTGTCACTGCCTAACAAGAATGCCCGTGGAATCGGTTGAGGTGGAATGTGGGCAATGAGGCCGGGACAGTGCAGCCTGGAATGCAAGTGCACTTGGATGATGAGGATGGAAAATATGGGATAGTATCGCCAGGTGCGACGGACAAGCGCACGGCGAAAGGGGATCGGGCATCAGGTGGACTATAACATTGGGCAACAGCCTGAGTGCGGTCAAGTCTTGAATTTACAAAATGTACACTTGAAGACTGCACAGCTGCTACCATTTTTTGTATGTCACTGCCTATCTCACCAATTATACATACATGTATGCTATTTTAATGCTGACTGTATTAGACTTCAGAACCAGTGGACGAAGGAGAGCCCTCGGGTCAGAGCGAATAGTGTTCTAGTGCTGCGCCTCAAGTCTCCGATGCATGTGTAACTATTATATCTGATCCGTCCACCAGGAATTGACCTGAGGTGTTTCCTGAGCTGACACCCCCAACTGAGAAGTGCATAGCACGCCATACTATGTCTTGATCTGTCATTCATGGTTCACAAAGCGCTTGATTAAGCTGAGTGCCGCGCCGTTTCTGCCGTCGCAGGCCTCCAAAGGCCCCCGCGAGGCAGTAGAAAAACATTGCATGTATTGCCGCATGGACACACACAAGTCCGGAGACCCCGCTTGTATTTGTTGGCATTTCTAGAATGTAACAGATTGCAATTTGTGTTGCGTAAAATAGCTCCTCATAGTGCAGCGCCTACTCTGGAAATCGACAGTAACAGAAGCCCATCTCGGCGTCGGACCAAGCTTGTTTTTATCTTGGAATCGTGTTATTGACTATTGACTATTTGTATTCTTTGAGTTCCTCTACTAAGCCGGAACCACAGTGGTTATCCTAATAGGATAAGGGACAATGTATTTTGTGGGTTATAACAGTGAGTTTCGCTATGCAAGGCTTTACTAGACACCTGGGCAGTGACTATCAATCTTCTGCACACCTTGGAATCGTGTTATAGAGTACAAAGATCCACGGGATTTATTGCGCACAAAGTCATTTGTAATCTATCTCGGTGCGTCTGCATACCATCTCATAATTTATACTACCTATCGGCGGCTCTCCGGTCTCATGCTATCCCATCATTGAGCTTGAATAAATCTTCGACTGGTTGCTCCTCGGGCTCCTTGGTCCCCTGCGGCGCCCCGACGCTTCACGAGTTGTCCGTTCTTTGAGGCTCGCCGGCCCTACCTTAATACTTGTCCATCTAAAGTAGTCAGCGTAGTGTTATCGCCGGCGTTGCTACTTCTCTGTGGTTAATGAACAATTTGATGTCCTTGTTCTGGGTAAGAGAGCAACTCCGGAATGTTTTGAATCCTCTGGTTTTTCACATGTTCTAGTTCAGTCCAAGGGAAATGAGTAGTGTGTACCATTAAATCTACATGAATTTCAATTTTATCCAGGAGAATAGTACTTCGCTTGGTTCATCAATGAGTCACAAATGTTCCCGTTTGAACGCGATTCTAAAGTGTCCCCACGTTCAGAGAGCACGAAACTTCGAATGTATCATTATTGATATCCATTATGACGAAACTATACGAACTTCTGTTCTCATTATGATCCCTCTGAGGCTGGAATTCTCGTCATCTCTATCAAGCTCCCGTCCACGCGAGGCGCGTGAAGCCGACGCGTGGTACATACCAGCGTGCTTATTCAACGAGTCAAGCTTGAGTGCAGAATGGAAGTGTCTGCGCTTAAGGAAACTCCCATTCTATTACGTATTGTCAGTTAAAGTCCAGACCGTTTCGGATCCGCCCTATCCAACTTTCTCGCAGAATGTCCGTTCAGGATTTGGAGGTGGCATGATGATGTGGCAGGTCCATCGTCTACTTACTTCGCCAGTATACCGCACGTTCGAAGGCGAGTCGAAACACCAGAATAATCTGTGGAGAGGAGGAAGCGAAGATGCTATGACTCCGAAGCCGCATTCGATATTTGAGGACATGTTAATCGCACCAAGATGGTCTATGCAAATGAAATCACGATCAGTCCCAGTTGCTAGACCAAGATGAGATTCGGGGCCCACAACTCACATAAGAAATCGTCCGGATATCTGGTCATGTCGGTATACCTCAGGTAAGGTATACGGAAACAAGCAGAAATACTTGCGAGAACTCCAAAGCCAAGGACACCTGTTATCAACACCTTCTGGTGGCGCCTCATACGCGATGCAGCCACAATAATAGAAGGAATCAAGACCAGGATCCAGTCAGTCGCCAGCTGCGTCGTGAAGACGAGGTAGCTGAAAGTTGTCTGTCCCAGTGTTTGCTGACACGTGCCCCTGTTCAAATCAGCCCAAAAAGTCCGTGAATGCCGTGTTCGGTGTGTCTGCACTTCGCGTTCGTGCTCGTCAAACAGTCCCCGAAGGGTTGAAGCTTACAATAAGGGATTCCATGTCGCTGCGAAGGGGTGACATGTGGCAAAGACGTAGATCAACGCCAATATACCAACGACGACCACGACGGACATGATGATAGACATGGGGATGACAAATCGCCTTCGCCCATCCAGTCGCATGCAAGCGAATCCGATAGCACACTTGGTCATGCTGGACGACACAAGGTACAAAACCTCCCAGTAAATCAAATATTCCGCAGCCCGGATCCGATAAAGTGGTGAAGAAAGGTCCGAGTCTCGTGTGCCGAGGCCGTAGCGGGTGGCATAGACGGCAAACACGACCGCAGCCGCGTACGTGAGCTGGTAGACATTTTATGGTCAATTTCAAATGTTCATTCCGTCGTTTCGGCTGGCAGAGTGGCGGTTGGAAAGGGGACAACTCACGGTTCCTAGGACAGCCAGGACATCGTCTGGGCCCACCAGAGATCTGCTCAGACCCGCCGAGAAGCCAAAACGCACGTAGAGCCGTAGAGAAATGGCAATGATGCCGATGATCCCGAGAGCGATCCCGATAGCCTCGATGGCGAAGCCGAGTCCGATGGGGGCGAGAGGCGCCAGCTGATTAGCGACAGCCTGTAAGTTTTCACCGGACGCAAAGGAGTCCATGCTGAAGGCGCTCGCTGCAGACAGAGCACGATGTGTGGGTGTCTCGAGGTGGCCGAAGCTGGCCGGAGCTCGAGAGAGGCGTGAATACCATCCGGCCGCGTCGGCTGCGAGACGTGCTGGAGATAACAAAAGAGGTGCAAGGAGCTATATCAAAACCAGGAATATCATCAATAACAGGTCAAGCTGGAAATCCAGCCCCTCTGCCCTTGCCGTTCAACAAATCAGAAGCCTGGCGTGGGCGGTGGTCGTATCCCGACCCCGAAGCGGGCTACGGGCATCCGGGGCAGGACCGGGAAAATCGGGGGTATCTTACCGCATCCAGGATTTAAAGACTCGAAGACGGTGGGACCGCGCGTTGTCATCCCTGCACTTGATGTGCCGTGGACGGGGGAGCCAGGGACAGTGCATGGGTTTCCCGCACTAGAGTCCGCGCCAGCCAACGAGAAAGGCGACAGCCCCTGGGTTGCCTTGAAACATTCTGGATGATAAAGGTGCAGCTCGCGTTGGCGCGTCGGAGAGAATCCCAATTTCCCTGTCCCTAGCGCCTCTTGACAGAGTTGACGCATTTCCCCTGCGCATATACACAGTCAAGTCCTATTTGGTCTCGGTACTCCTCGTGCAAGTGAAATGGTTGTGGTGAGTGTTAAGGTTCTTATATCGCAGCCGAAACCTTTGCTCTACGTTGAATGGGGAATCATTTAGAACCCAGTTTGTTCCTGATCGCTATAATTCCATGTCTGT
This sequence comes from Diaporthe citriasiana, assembly GCA_014872975.1. Lineage (NCBI taxonomy): Eukaryota > Fungi > Ascomycota > Sordariomycetes > Diaporthales > Diaporthaceae > Diaporthe > Diaporthe citriasiana. Next base: position 95,287 of record JADAZS010000051.1, on the reverse strand, counting down.
AAGGGCCCAGAAACAGGATTCCAAGCGGCGGCTTCCACGCTGCCGGCATCTTGAACCTTTGATGCGATTGGACTATGCATTTACAGGGTCAGCTAAGTGGCATATTAATTTTGGTTGATCTTCAGAAACATCTGGGACCGGCGCCTTCTTGTCCTTGATATCTACATTAATAGGTCAGGATATCCATGTCGGCTTTTCCCTACACGATACCACATAAAGTGGTATTCTCGCCTCTCCTCGGCTGCGTCAGCCGCCACTAGTGGAACTTTGAAATGGGACCAACGGGAAGTCGAATTTAGCACCCCCCCTGCAAGTAAAATCTCTCACTTTGACCAAAAAAGGAAAGACGGCTCCACTTGCTTAGCGATATCTCAAAGACTTTAAAAACACAGACTTCCAACTCAATTTACTCCCTGGGCCCTGGCTGGCAATTAAATTTAGAAAGGGACGATTGGGGCAAGGGCGGATGGTGCCGGTAGGTACCGCCGAGTACCACTTGAGTCCCAACCCAGTATTCTTTATGTTCCTTAAAATGTGTGAAGATGTGGAAATATCTTGGTAGAGCTTGTGGCTATTCCTAAATGGTTAAAGTGAGAGATTTTACTTGCAGGGGGGTGCTAAATTCGACATCTCGTGGGACCAAAAGCTCCAGGCGAGAGCCCCTTGCAGGTTCTGTGAGCACTAGGAAGTGGTCTCTTGGCAAGAATATTGGCCCCCATGAGATAGAGGGATGAGCAATTTCTGAGGCGCCCCTGCAATAGTAGGTAAGCCCACGTATACCGATCACAGAAACCCTTCACACTAGAGCGAGATATTGCTTCTCCAACGACCCTACACACATGCAGCCAACTGTTCGGTTGATGTTGTCGAATCTGAACCGGCGTTTTTCTTATCTCCCTAGGTGAAAAAGCTCACTCTTCTGAGGCTGCTTGAACTGATACCTGCCAATGCCAACTCATTTCACCGTCAATAACTCACTACCGGGGAAGGCGTGATAGCTCTTCGCCCCGCTCCACAGGGTCGAGGCAAGATGTATTGCAGAGCCTGGCGTTCGCGGAAATGAGGAAAGCCACGGCTTCTTCGCCCGAAATTCAACAATGATGGTGGCCTCCAGCCACCGTGGGAGGCTTCCCCTTAGGATGTTTCCCCTCGATAGATTTTCTTCCCACAGCCCGAAACCCAAAGAGCTCGCAAGGGCAATGAGGGCTTTTGGAATTTGATTCTGGCTGTAAGGAGAGGCAAACACTGGCGGAACGGGAAACTTGATGGACGGGTTTGAGAATACATTTCATGATGGAATAAAGCTTATGATGGAAAGGTGTGTGGTTCTCTTCAACGCCGGAGAGCTCTTGTTCTTGATCGATGGTGCCTATGGTTAAGAGTGATTGATTGGTTTTCCGGGCAGTACAGCGTTGTACACAAGTCCCAGCAGGAACTTTACCTGTCCTTATACCCTATGGGAAGTCTGCCGATGTTGACAGGACGTCAATACTTATCATCATCATCATCCAGTGTCTCCCCGGAGACTTGTCACACGTCTTCGGCACAACACTTCGTCTGACCGATGTATTCGGCCCTTCACCTCTTAACAGCGCCAGGTGTCCCTGCTGGGTGCGTTCTTGACTTGGCATGCTCGGATGTGATGGGCCTGAAAGATCAGCTCAAGACAACAATGAGCCGTCCAGACCAGCGGCTCGCTTTGGTGATGATTTGCGGTCGATGAAGAAAGAGGCTGTGGTACGCGAATGAACCGGTTGCATGGCCCGGACTCGCATCTCTGAGAACCACCACGCCACTTCAAATGAGTTACACCGAGCGTGAACCACCACGGGAGCCTTCACGATATTGCTGTGTCACAGCCGACATTTCTGTCGAAAGGATCCGACTGGGAGTCAATTACCAATCGCGGGTTGCTGGAGGTAAGTCCATGGCTAGCACCAGATGCCGTGAAAGCGCACAATTTTCATGTCGCGAGCCATGTCGTGGCCTGGCCAATTTGAAAGGTCAACATCGGGCTGACGGGCACGGCAGAGCGTGGGTTATCTTACCTCACTGACACGGCGATTGGAGCATCTGTGGTAGAACAGTCGAACGCATGTTGGCTGATGACGCTGCCGGGCATCTTCAGCCCAAGTCTTGAAACCTGCGTGCTAGAGAGCGGTCGTTCTTCGGCACTTTGACTGCAGGCGCCACCTCTTTCTGCGGTCCAGACCACTCATCGCATCAGCTGGAAATGTGCGGCCAGGGAGGCATCCTCGGGCCTTCTTATTTCATTCTCGAGGGTGTCGTGACAGAGCATGGCCTTGGCTCTTGGCCTGTGACTTTGACAGGTCATCCGATCTGCAGGTCGGGATGCCGCCTTGGGTCCTGTCAACCACGAAACCCTGGTAAGGGGATGGGTTTGGCTGCCACGTTTCTTTTCAAGTCGAGGAGCTTCCCACACGTTGCGGCTGGGTCCGAACGGTCGAGATTGCGGGCCGAGGAAATCGGGGGCGTGGCATGCATCGGATGACGGCCGCATCACGGCCCTATTCACCCCGCGCTGGTTTCCAGTTCCAGATATGACAGCCGGCACTAATCGAAACTGTGCCCCGGAGACACACTCCGCACCTTGGACCGGCTTAGATCCGGGGAAACGACTGCGGGTAGGGCCGCTTCGCTTGGGGGTATCTCGGCGCTGTCTGGTCACCTGGACAGATGCTGTTCGGCGAGATCGTTTAGTCCCGACCGTGAATTGTGGCTTCATGAGAGCATGCGTCGAAGCTTTGAACTCTAAGTTGGTTTTGCTGGTTGGAAACTGAAATCGTTGGACTAGTCATCCTCAGAGTATAGGTATTATAAAATAGAAGACATTGCCAATGAGTCGCTAGTGTTATTCCAAGTGTCCCGCACCATACGAACACCAGTCATCCTACATATATGTATTGCTGCCATTCGACTTTTCAACCATGAAGTCCACAACTGCGTTGGCATTTGTCAGTCTTGTCAAGTCCACCTTTGGGCATGGATACTTGACTATCCCCTCCAGCCGCACACGGCTTGGTTCTGAGGTATGGAGGAAAGCCCAAAACCTCGTCGTCACTTGCTCACATGCCGCACGCAGGCCGGCATAGACACTTGCCCCGAGTGCACAATTCGAGAGCCCGTCGAGGCCTGGCCAGATGTCACCGCTGCAACTGTCGGCCGTAGTGGCCCATGTGGTTATAACGCCAGGGTCAGTGTCGACTACAATCAGCCCTCGGACAACTGGGGCAACTCCCCCGTGGCAACGTACACGCCTGGTCAGACCGTTGATGTAGAGTGGTGCGTCGACCACAACGGAGATCACGGCGGCATGTTCAGCTACCGGATTTGTCAAGACCAAGAGCTCGTCGACAAATTCACTACTCCCGGGTACCTCCCCACCGACGAAGAGAAGCAGGCCGCCGAGGATTGCTTCCAGCTCGGCACACTCAAGTGCACGGATGTGTCGGGGCAGACTTGTGACTACAGCCCCGACTGTTCCGAAGGGCAGGCCTGCTGGAGGAACGACTGGTTCACCTGCAACGCGTTCCAGGCGGACAACCGACGAGGATGCCAGGGCGTCGACAACGCGGCCCTCGGGTCTTGTTTCACCACCATTGCTGGCGGATACACGGTGACCAAGAAGGTCAAGATCCCCGAATACGTGTCGAACCACACGCTGCTCTCCTTCCGGTGGAATTCATTCCAGACAGGCCAAGTCTACCTCACCTGCGCCGACATCGCCATAAGCGACGGCGGTAGCGGGAGCAGCCCGCCGTCGCCACCGACGGGCACCAGTACCAGCTCGGCCGCCGCGACGACGACCAGCGCGGGGTGTGCGGCAGCCAACAGCGTCGCCGTCACGTTCAATGAGATTGTCAAGACCAACCCGGGCCAGACGATCAAGATGGTGGGCTCGATCCCGGCGCTGGGGAACTGGGACGTCTCGTCGGCGCCGGCGCTCTCCGCCGCGCAATACTCTAGCTCGAACAACCTCTGGACGCACACGGTGATGCTGGCGGCGGGACAGACGTTTGAGTACAAGTTTGTCAACGTGGCGTCCACCGGGACTGCGACGTGGGAGAGTGACCCGAACAGGTCGTACACGGTGCCGCGCAGCTGTTCCACTGCTGTCACTGTGAACACCAACTGGAAGTGATCCGTTGTGTGGGGGGGGGGGGTCTTTCTTGAGGTTCAGACAGTGCTTTGGGTTGATCTGGATGCCAGTCTTGAGTATCGGTGTCGTATGAAGAGGGGGGGGGGAGGCAGGGTGTCTTCTAAGATAATGTATATATCAGGGGAAATATACTGGCGACTATCGCCTGAGAATTTCGTCGTCATGGATAGCAATCTAACAGCTTCCATTAAACCAGAACCAGCTCACTCGTGCAATTTCTTCTGATCTCAGACTGTGTGGGTCGGTACGGTGGGCTCTTGCGTTGTGGTGAATACATTCTTGTATGCGTCGCGTCGAATCCAGTTCAAATGTTATGCTTCTATTTGTAAATGCTTCTATCTACACACTCTTATCTACCCGAAAGTAATCGTTACTTCCACCTCAAGTGCCTCGGGCACACACAACTTGACCGTTGACAAGTAAATGAGGAATCTCATCTTCAACCCAGAAATATACCCACGTTGTCTCGGTTCTTTGGGATTTTCAAATCCTGTGTCAGTTCGCACACCTACCTCGCAAGTGTCAAGGAAGATGCCCATTGAACCCTGCCGCAACTAACCTCCGGCCTGCCTCCCAAACATCTCCTGGGATGTTCTGCTCTATTTGATACCCCTTGGCAGGATAGTCTCGAATCCTGATCAAATCCCCAACCATGATGTTGATGACCAGGTCCCGGGGATTACCCTCATCCGGGTAATCTGCAAACTCCATCTGCGGCGACGTCACGCTGAAATCCACCCTCTCGTCATCCTCAACATCTGTTCCATGAATGCCAGGCCACTGCTTCATGAAGGTAGCATAAGTTCTCCTCTCCATATATGGCTTCTGCACCAGGATGAACTTCCGAATCCTGCCCTCGCCTTTTAGAAGCCCACATTGATGAAGCAGATCGTGAGTGAAGCGCACGTTCTCCCCCGTGTTCGTCGACCGTGGCTCGACGATGATGGCTTCCTCCGGCACGCCTTTCGCCCGCGCGATGTCGGCGAAGACCTCAGCCTCGGGCTTGTTGAAGCGGCCTTGGGTCAGCTTCCCGGAACCTCCTGAGAATATGAGAAAGCGGCCGTAGCCGTCGAGGTGGAGCTGTGCTGCTCGGTGAGCGACGCGGAGATCCAGGCTGCAGAGGCAGAAGACGGCGTCTGCGCTGGTGGGGAGGGGCATCTGGGTGCGGTGATAGTTGTAGACGAGCTCTGCGTCTCTTGTTGTCTGGTCTCCCATTTTGGTCTGATCTTGCTCCGTGGCTTGTGAAAGCAATGTCTCCTGCGCTAATTTCCTAGAAATCAATGCTACGGATTGGGCCACACCCAGAATCAACACGAACTGTCAGCAGCGGGAACAGTGCTTCCAGCACTACCCCTAACCCTTCCCTCAAATGGCACTGCTCGAGCGGACCTTTCTTTTTATATCTCGGCGTAAAGTGGGCAAAAGCCTTGGGAGTGAATTGTATTGTTGGAAATATACTACCTACCTAGGTAGGTTCAATGAGTCAAGCTCCTCAGTTTCCTCTCGGCAACGAGCCCCCAGAGCGGCCACCGAGTTCCCTGAGCAGGGCCAGCTCACAGGACACAAAAGCCACCAGCGGATCCGAATCGCAGACCACGCCTACATGTTGCTCCTCTGATAGGTGAAGTGCGACCTTATTCGGGTGCTGTTTTCGTGTTGTCTAGTGATAGTCCTCCTGGATCGTTGGTTGTGATACTTTACTTCGGGAGTGAGCTGCGGGGCACAGCACCTGTGATGACATAGGTACATACGGCCGTCCAACCCCCTCCCAACCGGTGCTGGACTTGGGATCAGCATCATCTGCCACCTGCAACTTCAAGAACCAATTCAAAGATTCACATCACGGGACAACGTCCTATTGCGAGAGCTTATATTACCAAACGGCGAACATGGGGATCGTCCACATTGTGATGTTTGCTTTCGAGCCCTTGGCTCCCCCGGAGGACATCCAGAAAGTGAGTGGCTGCATGTGACCCACTGACCCGCGTCGAGCCTCACGCCTCCCACGTCGACACCTGCTGATCCGGATTGCAAGGTCTGCGATGCAATGGTTGCTCTCAAGGACAACTGTATCCACCCGGAGACCAAGCAGCCGTATGTCAAGACGGGAAAGGGAGGAAAAGACAATAGTCCCGAGGGAAAACAGGTAAGCCCGGGACCAAAGTTGTTGACGCCATGAGAAGCAGGTTGCTCGCTTGAGGCTGACCCAAGAGTACTAGAATGGCATCTCACATGTGTTCGTCAGCGAGTTTGAGAACGAAAAGGACCGGGAGTATTACTTGAATGAAGACCCGGCCCACCTGGCCTTTGTCAAAAGCCTCGATGGTGTCGTTGCGAAGGCGCAGGTGGTCGATTTCACTCCTGGGGTTTTCTGATGGGCGCGCCCCTTCGATAGAAAATTCAGCTGCCGGATAGGATTTTGGTGATCACATGGGGGGATGAAAAGCTTCGTGGACGGGTTGTGGTCATTGGGAGTATGATGAGAAGGACCTCGTTACGCATGTTAAGTGTGCCCTAACAAAAATGTCCCAATTCTCAATTTCAGCTTGACTGAAACACAATATGCATCTTCTATATACTAGTCATACTTCCTGGCCAAGGACTTCTACTTCCCTAGGAAGTATCACAACAGTTGCCAGCGACTCGGACGCAACACAATGGTTCAATTAGCCGTGCATATGGCCACTTTTCTCATGATAGTTTCCGCCCCATATGTGGGCGTTTTTCAGCAGCAATTAAAGAAACTCAGGGGGGGGGGGACTCAGTCATCTGCATGAGGACTCTGTCATCACAAGCGTGACGACCAAGCTGATCAACGACCGCGGATCTTGGAAGCAGCAACGCATGCCAATAGATGCTCACTCGCACAGAGAAGGCGATAAGAGCCTTTCGAATGAGCTCGCCCCTAATCAGCTCACCGTGCCCCCGTTCGTTTCGTTGTATTTCGGATGGTCCGCACCTTGTTCACAAGTAGGATTTTATGCAAGAAGGTTCTTCTGGATTCGTGTGTGTACTAAGTAGCCATTGTCGTGGTCTGCACATGTGGAAATCCCCTCGGGTTTGGGGTATGCTAGGGAGTCTGAGAATAGCCATCAACTTGGCTTTGACAAGGTATACTGTGCTAATTCTTCATGTAAGCTTATGATACGTCGACGTGGACCATCACTAATGTCCTCTGAAGCCCCTAGTTTTCTCTGTCGCCTAACTTACCTGGGCTGACCCCTCGGGTTATCTGGCATCCCACTTCCTTGTTCCCGACCATGAATAGAAGGATTCAACATGAGATTTCTTGTACTGATGCGGTTATATTGAAATCTTGGCACCCCGGATCGCCATCGTCTTACCCCTCCCGGCCGGAGTTGTCACTCTCACTCGCTCCAATTTACAACGAGACATGGCAGCTTACGGGCATGCTTCCCCGCTAGACCAATAACTGGGGCTCAAGGCAATCCCATACTACCCCAGACCCTGTCTCGATTCGAAATAATCCTTCGGGTCCGTCGCTGGAACATCTCGCCGGACGAAAGATTCTAGAACCGGCTGAGCAGCTTTCGGGCTCCCTTCACATCAAGAGCCCCAACTTCATGCACTGCTTGATCCACTTCCATGGCGGCACCAGATCAGGTTTTATGACATAGTCGGCAACTCCACGGTCGAGAGGCAAAATGCTACCTTCCCTGACACTTCCCGTAGTCTCCACTCTGCTTCCCTTGAGTGCCGCCTTACAGCCACCGCGCAGGAGCCAGCATGACGGCAATTCTTCCGACATTCGTCGTGACGTGCCCCTGAATGTGCCGCTGCGGCTATACTCTGTCAAGCGGCCCATCGATGGGTCGTGGCAGTCTCTCTCCATCGAGTTCTCCTACATGGCGGACTATTTCGGGAACCTGACGTATGTGAGACCCCAATTGACTGCCCATATGATGGGGAAATACGCAAGCTGATGGGTTCGTTTTCAGAACACCAAATCAGCTCTCTTACAATCTTCTGGAGAACCTGCAGAACTTGTCCGGATCTCCCATCATCATCCGCGCCGGCGGCTCCACCGCCAATGTGGCAGTCTTCAACGCCAGTCAGGAGCTCGCCGTCGAGAACCGCTGGAATGGCTCCACCAACACGGGCCTGGAAGGCGCTCGCACCGACCAGCCCAGCCTGACCAACATCGGGCCGGCCTGGTTTGAGGCCTTCCTGACGTCCCCCGAGGGCACGCGGTTCATCTATGACCTGAACTACCGCGACAACAGCTCTGCCGGTGTCGCGTCTACGGTCGACGTGGCGAAGCGCGTGTGGGACACGCTGGGGCCGGTCCTGTTGTACGCGTTCGAGATCAGCAACGAGATGGAGCGGTGGGGAGGCAGGTACCGCAGTGACGAATGGGGGCCGGAGCTGTACACGGAGGAATTCCTCATGTACACTGATCTGATCGAGGAGGCCATCTGGGGCGGGGGTGAGGATGGTTCTCAATCCCAGCCAATCTTCCAAATGGGCACTTTCATGGGGAGTGGGAACAAGAGCATCAATCAGCCCTGGAACTCGGAGGTGGTGTTGGACCTGGGGATCAACAGGAACCAGCAGATCAGAAGTACTTCGCAACATGATGTGAGCCTTCATGTCTCCCCAGCCCTCTGGATTTATGTTTCCAAACGCTGACTGAAGCAATTTCTTCCAGTACCATGGGTCCAACTGCGCCTCGACCAGGGAGATTGCCACACTTCGGCAGAACCTCCTCAACCATACCAACATGGCCAACCGCGCCTATCCTCATCAACAGATGGCCCCTTACGTTGACGAGACACACGGCATCACCTATGTCATTGGTGAGACCAACTCCATCTCATGCCAAGGCCGCGATGGCGTATCCAACGTCTTTGGCACTGCGCTGTGGTACCTGGACTACACGCTCTTCATCGCGTCCAACATCTCGGCAGTGGGTGGCATGTATTTCCACATGGGCACACCCTACCGCTACAGCCTTTGGGCTCCGTACGAGGGCGCGACCAACCACAGCGCCTTGGTTAGGCCTTCGTACTACGGTGCGTGGGTTCTAGCTACTGCCATCGGGAACGGAGAGGTGTCGCTGGGCCACAATGAGACCGAGACCGAGACCGAGATGACGCCGGCGACCGGTGCATACTCGCCGTACTACTCGGGCGACGGGGCACCCAAGAGGTTGGTCCACCCTCTGATGGCAGAGGAGACGCTGACGGCCTACGCGCTGTACAGGACGGCACCGTCGCACGCCATCGACTCGGTGGTCATCCTGAACATGGAACCGTACAACTCAACGGCCAACTACACGCGGCCGTCCATCAACGTGACGCTGCCCGAGAGGATCCAGACGCCTGGAATCGTGCGACGGCTCACAGCATCCGGGAGCGACGTCAAGGACCCCGAGCAGACGGATATCACGTTTGCGGGACGGAGCGTGAACAAGGAGGGGCTCGTCTTGGGGGAGGAGGTTACTGAGACATGGGCGCCCGGGGAGAGTGTGGTGGTTGGTGATGCCGAGGCGGTGTTGATCACTTTCTGAGTGGCCTAGTAATTTTAGAACAGTGCTGGCAATGTTCCAAGCAAGAAAGACGTCCTTTGGTCAGAAAGTCCTCGCGCATACACTAGAGAGCCCTGAGAGCCCTGGCTGCCCTGCTATTAAAGTTGCAATGTGGGGCACTGGCGTCGCTAACAGCCTGCCACCTGCCCCGACTAGCGACAGGGGTCCCAGGCTTTACGTCACACGGTTGATGCGCTTGATGCGGGACCCAGGTACCTTTCTCGGGTTGGGTACCTACCTAGACTAACCTACTCGCCCGATGGCCCAAGGCAGCACCGGCCCCGTCGATTGTTTCCCAGGCGAGCTTGAGCTGAGCTGCATTCAGCTTGCTCTGTATTAGAGAGGCCTGCGATCCAGCGATCGCGGCTACTGTGCTCAAGTGAACTGAACCGAACTGAACTGGGATGTCCAGGGGAGACCGACAACAAACTTCCCGCCTCGAATCATCCATGTAAACCAACCAGACCCAGGCCAGGCCGCCCAGGCTGACTTCGGACCTTCTTCACCTCTTTGGACAAAGAGTGCATCGATCCATCCATCAACCGACTTCCCATCTCAGAGACTGACTGACTGTTACCACCGTTCGTCCTCAGTCGCACTCGCCCTCGCCCTCGCAACACTGGCGACGACCTCGTTGCGCACCGATCTCATCGCAAGATAGCACACAAGCCCATACAGGCCATACGTTCCATCGCTCATCGACGCTCGCAACCTTCCATCGTCATGGCGCAACCACACCCCACCCTCATCAACATCCCCCAGCCGCCCTCCAACCCGGACACCCCATCAGAGATGCCGTGAGCTACTTTCAATTCCCCCCCAGCAGCCCGAGTACCAGGCACTGGAGTAAAGCTCTCCTCACAGTCTGGCTGCTCGCAAGGTCCAGTGCCCTTCTGAGACAGTCAATACTGACCCGATCAACCACCAGCGGCACTCCCACCTCGACAACAACCTCCCTCTCTGCCCTTTCCACCACCGCCATCAAGGACGGCCACCGCGGTCACGCCACCGCGACAACGCATCACCCCGGCCACCAGCAGCATGCCTCCCAGGGCAGCCTCGAGGCCGAGCGCGCCGACAGGATCTCGCGCCTTGCCGGCCTTTCCAACGTCAACCAGCTGCGCTCTCCTCCCAGCGCTGGCTCTGCGGCTCCGGCCCGCAACAGCAATAGCCCCCAGACAACCCCTACGTCTGCCGTCTTCCCACATACCACCCACCGCCCCATCGCGCCCCTAATCCAGGGCGCCCCAGCATATTTCGACTCGAATGGACAACCAGTCGCTGTGACCAAGATGTCCACCTCCGGCACTGCCTCGGCGACTGAGAGTGCAAGTACACCTGGTCAAGCGGTCGGCATATTGATGCTTTGCGGTTAATGGCGCTTTTGCTGACAACATGGCTTAACAGGACATCGACATGATGAGCACAGATACCAACTTTGCGCGTGACACAGAGGTCGACTCAGCTAGCGGCTACGTGGGTACGGGTCACAACGAGCAGGCGGACATGGACGTCGACGAGGATCTGACCAGCCGCAGCGTCGGCCAGGTCGAGCAAGATGACAACATGAGCGATGACGGCTCGGCCAGCCTGGTCGGCTTCGGCGAGGGCGCAAACAGCACCATATCCGGTCCCATCTACGTGCGACGACCCCTTCCCGGGATGGAGGGGCTGCAGAGGAGCAGCTCCGGCCTGAGCGAGGGCGCGGTGCTGGCGGCTCGGCAGCAGAGGTTGGAGCGCGAGGACGCCACCGCGGCTTCCGAGAGGAGGGATGCGCGTTTCATCGACGGCGTGGCATCGGAATCCACACCGGGCGTCGCGGCGGACGACGATGCGTTCGTGGACACGACCAACAGCGGGCCCGTCCCTGTGTCCGGCTCGGGTTATACCAGCTCCTTGCGCGAGACCCAGCACGGCGCGCACACCCGACACCACCTGCATCACCAGCAGGCGCCCACGGCCCGCGAGGCTGCGGAGCGGGCGATGCGCGAGCGGGGGCTGGACCCCAGCCAGCGAGGCGGAGGTTCTGCGGGCAGCAGTCCCAGCAAGAGATTGACCTTTGAGGATCAGAAGTGATGTGCAACCGGCGCAGGTAACGCTCTTGTATGTGCCGACTTTCCCTTGGCAGTACTTGTAGTGCCTGATTTGGTATCGATCCTTTAGGCAGTCTTGCGTAAAACCTGGGCGAGTCCAGACTGTACTGTGGGAAAGCAATTTCTACTGTACGATGGCTACACGTGTCGCCCATTCTACTTGACAAAACCGTATCCTGCAATGAGGTTTGCAACCATTCTTTTAAGCCTTTATGAAGTCGGGGGCTTTACATTAAGTGTGCTTTTTCCCTCAATCGGCGTACAAGGCGAACTTTGGAGTCTTTCCGGAAAGGATGAGATATCACATACTGGCTTAGCGAAAATGGAATGAGATATACATGGTCTTTGATGAATAAACATGCGCTTTTTCATTATTCTGAACTGGGCCTCCCTTCATGTCTTCATACGCCGCGAAGCCAGCTGTATTTCAAATGATTCTCAAATTTTTTGTTTCAACTTCACCAGTCTCACCCCGACCATGAACTGTTTCAAATTTTCATTTTCACCGCTTGTCGTTTCCGAAAGATCACTCAAACGACCAAATTGTTACCTTTACCTACTACTCTTCCAGTGACACAGCAAGTACAATAACGCATGTTCTTGTAGGGTAAATCAATGCTTTTGCTACCATTGCCGAAATAGCAGACATTTATCAGACTTTTGGGCAAATCAGCGACTGAAAATCTCAACAAAAGCTCCTGCATAAATCCGTTCAGAAAGTCTTGATGTCACTATGCTCTCTGTATATTATAGAGACAGCGTGCCGCTTGGTATTGCCACGCCTCTTAAGAAGGGATGCTCAAGTAAATTCGACATGCTCGGCCTGTATTTGACGTCCCTGTGCGAAATATCAGCTCACAGAATCAGCAAAGGCTCGGCGGCGCCACTACTCACATGCTGAGGCACTGGCGGATGAAGTCCGATGCATCTCCATCAAGCTTGCCAGCCGCACCCTCAGGGACCAGAAGCTCCATTGCCGACGACCCCTTGAAGTCCTTGACCCGTGTAGCGACCAACTCGGTCGAGATGCCTTTCACGAGCTCGCAGTTCCCCGTAAGCAGCTGAGCCGCCGTGACCCCGAGCAGCCACGCGTCAGCCTTGACTAAACCCTTCTGGCCCAGCAGGAGTTCGGGAGGTGGTGCCAAAAGTGTGGCAGATGGCGAAGGTCGTGCCTTGGTGGGTGTGGTCACGCCGAGCAGCGGCGCCTCGATCTTGGTGACGCCCCTGTTGTCCATCATCACCATCTCCAGGTCCAACAGGACGGGGGCGATGTCTCGCTCCCGCAGTTGCTCAAGGCCAACCACAACCTGGCGCAGGATCGTGCGCGCGAGAGCATGTGGGATGGCGCCGTATTGCTGGACGAGGTCTCGCAGCGTGCCGCCTGGCAGGTGCTCTGTGAGCACGAAGATGCTCCCTTCCTTGAGCTCGTATCCCAGGAGCGAGACGATGTTTGGCTGCCTTGGGCTCGCCAGCCGCGACTTCAGGGTTGCCACCACGCTTTCCAGCGCGCACGCGGTGCCGGGCTCGCCTGGTGGGAATTCCTCCGCTGAGATCAAGTCTCCCGTGTCTGTCCTGAGGCCTAGAAACACCGGGCCGTACCGCCCATCTCTGATCTTGCTCCCGAGGGTCCAACCGAAGCTGCTCGGAGTGGACTCTTTGTCGGCAGATTCGTGGGTTGTCATTCTATAATTTTAGGGGACTCGACGTTGGACGATGCAATGATGATGCGTTTCAAATTTAGGAATACCTGGTGAGCAGTGTGCATCAAATGAAAAGCTCATATGCGTCGAATGCTTTTATATGCTTGAGGCCAAAAACACCTGTGCTGCCTAAACCACCCCCCTCTCCACTTGGAAGCATCAAGTTTCAGCTTGAACTACTGCTGACCTATACCGGTAGCTGATAAGACGAATTATCAGCCTCAGGCTCAGAGTTGGCATGTCTGATGCATGTTCCACCAAAACAGGCTCCTATCATGGTGTATTTACTGGACAGCTGAACAGGTCGTCTAAGATCGCGATGGGTTTGAAGTCGCTCCCGAAGTACACGTGCTCTAGACTATTGGGACTCATGTCATATTTATGCATGAGTAGGTACCAATATTATCAATTCGTAACTAGTGGTGGGCATAAATGCATTGCAGAGAACTTTTGATCTTCCCAGGAGCCGAATTCACGGTTCCGCTGCTTCGCTGGTAGGATATTTTAAATGGCAATCGAAACAATGAGAAGATCATGACCGGGCGGGCTAAGGAAAGTTCTAAAGCAAAGCTGACGACGGGGAAATCCTCAAAACAGTGCAGACTAAAAAGAAAAACCATGCCATGCGAAAACACAGGGCGCGGGAACATGGGTCAGCCACACCTTGGGGTTTTCCGGAACAGACTGGTAGAGATTTCACAACCTGTCTTCCAAACCATTCTGCTGCTTGGAGGATCATCAAGCAGAAACCGAGGCGTACAGGGTGCAGTACCCTCAACAGCGAACGCGCACACCCTCTCCAAAATACTCGACGAGTACGCAAGGAACGGCCTCGCTGCTCCCAAGTTCAGCGGTAGCTCGGCCCAACTCACTGCCTCACGAAGGCACCCTGGGAAGGGAAGATACACGGCTTCCGGACCTGCCTGGTCCCGTCCTTATGGACGGTCCGGTGGCCAAGGCACGAGCCCCGGGCCTTGCACCTGCGGCGCTCGCCGGCGTCGCGGTCGGACTCGACGACGATATGGTCCGGGCGCATGCACCCGTCGACGTGGCAGGTGTGGCCGGCCTTGAGCTGGCGGTTGTAGTGCTGCACAAGGCTGTAGATGGAATCCTCGTCGTGCCACAGGCGCACGGCCAGCCGGGCGAACGAGAAGCTGTGGCTCTCGCCCGAGTCCGTCAGCTTCATGCGCAGGTCGCACGACGCCCGCCTCGACACCACCCAGCACCCCATGTGCACGCTGCCCGGGTGCGCCGTGTCGAAGAACTCCTTGCCCCAGATCAGCCTGCGCAGCCGAGCCAGGACGAACGCCTGCGGCAGCCGCATCAGGAATGCCGTCGCCTCGCTGATGTGGGGGCGGTCGTCATCGTCGAAACTGAGTTCCGGGTCATGGCCCGAGAGGGGGCGGTTGAAGACATCATGCTGGATCCGCCTTTGGACAGCGGCCAAGAGTTCGGGGCGTCTTTGGGCTGGGCCCGGTTGGGCATTGTTCTGCAGACGTCTCGCCGCGCACTGGATCCTTTCGGCTTGACGGCGTTGCTCCTGCTCCAGCTGCTGCTCCAATTCGAGATCTTCCTGCCTCTCTTGCTCGATTCGCTCTCTCTCCTGTTGCTGCACGCGGGCCCGAGCCACTCTCGAGGAGTTTCGTCGCTTCCGTTTGTCCCGTCTTTCGGCCTGGCAGACATTTTGCCGTCTTCGCTCCTCCCTTCTTTCGGCTTGGAGGCCAGGGACAGGCGCGGGAGAAACATCTCGAAGGACAGCTTCCGGGAGGGGAGCAATGCCTGGCTCTTCAATCCTCGTGTGTGCAGAAGCATCTCGTACGAGCAGCTCGGCCCGCCGCTGCTGCTCCAGTTCATCGATCCGGGTCTTCTGCTCGGCAAGCAGTCGCTTCGTGTCTTCCAGCTGGGCTCTTTGATGCTCCATTTCCTTCTCGTGGTTTTGTATTCTCTCCATCATCCTCTCCCACTCCGCTGCCTTGGAAGTTGAGTCTGGTCCCCCAGTCTCGTCGAAAGTTCTCTTCCTCTGTGGTCGCAGCATGCTCTGCGGGGAATCATGGTCTCTAGCGAGTGGGAGTGGTCTTACGGACATAGTTCGCGGTGTAACAAAAATTCCAGGAGATGCGTGTGGAGGCGCAGTTCGGCGGGAGGATGGACCAGGGGTTGCCGCCCTCATGTCACGGGAAGACGGTGATTTCTTGGGCGGACTGGTGGTGCTGAGTACCTCTTCGGGGGGATGCTCTATGGTCTGCATGATGCGACCCGGTCGCGCTGGTCCACGTCTTTGCTGGCCCTTCTGCTGGGAGCTGTCGTTGGCAAGTCGAGGACCACGGAAAGGCAGCGAAGAAGATCCTGATACTGACCCACTCTTGGACTCACTGGGCCTTTGAGCGGAGTACAAAGGCGTGCCTGCGGGACGAGCCTCACCAGTCCGCATTGCTCGCGGTTCTGTCGGGGCATTCTGAGGAGGAGATCCCCGATTGATGGGCATGAAGCCAAGGACAACAGGCGATCTGTTGTTGGGGTGGTGACGATTGGAGTGAGCAGTCCGTTCGACCTGATTCGGTTACTTAGTTACTGATCTCATTATATGATTGCAGTGATTATAGCTCACCTGAGCAACAGTTGGGGCTACCGCTGGCGAGGTGTGTGATCTTGACCGGCTGGTTAGCTGCGAGGCCTCCACCAAGGAACGCGCGGGAAGATCGATGAAGAAGTCCAGTGGTGCCAGCCCAGAGCCAATTGAGGCATCATTCTGCGCCGACCGTCTGGACGGAGATGCAGTTACCGCATTGGTAGAGGCTCCTCGGACGTCTGTCTCTTGCTGTCGCCGTGTCCTGGGCGGGCTTGGTCCAATGCTGGAAGCAGGAGTAGACGGCCGATACACGCTGGTGTTTGCCTCATCTTCAGATGATGAGCCTTCGCTTGAACCTGAGTCTGAAGAGGAGTCAGATTCGTCTTCAGACTCCGACGAGTCTGAGCTGTCAGGCCCAGAAGAGTCCGAGGACGATGATGAGTCGCTTTGGGGATCTGATCTCCCACGAGCCTGACGCCGACGCCATGGCTCATGAGACTGAGTTCGTCTTGCATCGAAGGCGGCAGCAGCAGCAGCTGGGGCCGGGCCGGACATTTGCCGTGGCCTATGTCTATCTCCTCGACGTTCTTGCTTGCTCCGAGGTTGGCTGGACGGACGGCCTTGCTCGACCGCACGGTGCGGAGCTTGAGAGCGTTCTCGCTTGATGGCTCGCGGTCTGCTGGAGGGGGTTCTCTCATTCTCGCTGTCGCAAATCAGGACGGTGCCGGCCGTTGCTGGAGTCATCTTGTCCTTGCCATGGACTCGCTCTATCTTTGGAGGGTTGATATCCGTGATAGTTTTCAGATGCGGAGGACGCCGTGCAAGTTTCAGTTCTTTTGGCTGGCCCATTTTGACCTGATGAGTCTTGCTGTGGTGAGTGTATGGAATTTCCCGAAGCTGAAGATGATGCTGAGGGAGTAAACTTTATTTGACGCCGACAGGGAGCAGATCTTTCAACGTTGTACCCAAACGCGTCGCGTTACCACTCAGCACAGCCCTTGCGCACAACCAGGGAGCCGACGCGTAAAGTGGGATCCCGATGAGTCCTCACCAATTGAGTCTGGGGAGAAGGGTACGCACATGGCTTCGGATGGGAATACATTGGTCAGGGATGGTAGGCAATAAGGCGGTGTTACTACTTTCACTCGAAAGTATAGAGAATGTGGGTTTCTGTCTTATCCTCTGGAACTTCTGACCGTTGTACTGTACAGTCTCGTCCACGCGCCGAGGTACATAAAGCCCAGCCTCCTTCGCGGCAGGGGAAGAAGGAAAAGAAGAAAAACCAAAGAAACCATCCCTCAAGTATAGTTTTCACCGCCATCATGTGGGCATGTCATGCACGTGTTGGTTCTGGCCATGATGCTGAAGAGCGCAAGTACCCGGAGGGCTTCCTCCTAGAAAAAGCAACAACGAAGCGAAGTGGACAGAAGACCCTGCAGGCCAAGAAAGTCGATATCCACGGTCGTGCTTTGACGAGCTGCAGAGCAAACGACCAATCTCGGAAACGATCGATATGACCTGCGCATACCCGGCTTTTTCAGAGGTTGGCGTATCTCACATGTTACCAGATACTCGACGCGTCCAGGTGGCAGCAAAGCGTGAGAGGTAGGCGGCGACCGAAGATCTCTGGCAGGAAAGCCCTAAGGCGATGAGAAAACGATGATACAAAGGTAGTAGGAGGTCAAACTGACTCTCAATGTGGGAGGCGCGCAGACAACGTTCTCTCTGGACTCTGCTGCCCTTGACTGGGCATACATTCCACATGCACCGCGACATGATCGTGAGGCGTCGGGCCGTGTTGCGCCCCGAGGTTGATCTCATGCAGGGGACGACGCCCTGCATGCGGCCCGATGTGGAAAACTGACCTTCAGATGTGACAGCTCAGATTGAAAGGTTAGCACGGTGTCCCGCCCAAAAGCAAACGAAACTCTGGAGAACCAGGTGCCCGACTGCAGTGAGCAAACGAGCTCAACATCATACCCTAACGCCTAGTCCTACTCTCGATTTTGGGCCGGCACAGGTCCCTCATGGAGAAGCAGAACGCTGGCTCTCATTGGCACCAAGTCTCATTCCATACGCTACCAAGAACAGAGATGATGCGCGTCTCGAGCGTGCTGGCATGACGCGAAGCTGGAGCAAGCCAGGGTTAAAGGCGAGACATCGAGCCGCGCGCGGAACACATCCGCGCTGCCCTGAGCTCAGAGCTGACAGAAAGAAGCATCGAGGGCTGTCTTTGGCCGGCGGCAAAAGTATACGACTGCGAGCCCCTCGGCTACACAGTAGGGGAATCATCGCAGGCTGCCCATTGACAGTATTTGAGCTGTCGTTTCGACACGACCTCGGGAACGGATACCCTGAACTACCTGACTGCCTGGAAAGTGCTGGGCGGCAAAGGACGGCGACCCGCGTAACTCGATGCCCGCCCAATCTCTCCGCCCCTCACCTGCCTGCCCGCCTGTGTGCCTACCCAGCTTCGCTAAGCATATCGCAGCTGATTGTCAAGAGCTCAAGGCCGACCGGTGGAACGACGTGGCGATGGACCTTGCGGGAGGACGAGCGGAGAGGCTGGGCTGTGCCGCGCTGCCCGAGGCCAACCGTTGGCATGCCGTCGGTAGAGCAGATGTGTAGGGGAAGGGGAGGGGAGCAAGTGGTCGCGTGTTGGAATCAATCAATAGTGCACTTCGGCAGATGAGAGTCCTGGGACGAAAAGGTATGTGTGACCGTGGCCGTTGGCAAATGATTCAAATGAGGCAGTAAGACGCAGGACGAGGGCACAACTGCTGAGGCACCAGCAATGTTGGCGTGCAGTCTACCGTGTACGTAAGACGAACGAGTCGAGTCGATCAGGAAGCAAGCAGTTCGCCCGAGGACCCCAAGGATGTGTGTGGCCAGCACTCTGGGCATGCAGGGCCGGCGTCGAGGGTCGCAGATGCCGAAAGGTTATTTCAAAAGCTGCATTGACAAGCAGCGAGGTCATTACTCCATTTTTACTCGATCTTTACTCGATACTTACTCGATCAAAACTGGTGAGGCTATCGTCAGGCCGAGGCTGTTCCGAAAGCGGAAGGACAGCCATTCTGGGCCTTCGGTACGGTCGGCACTACTGAGTAAGCCTCAGAACGTTGGGTGAGCCGGGCGAGATTGACCCGATGCAGTGGGAAGCGGGCCCATTGCGACGGCGTGGCCCAATCGTGCTGGCCTGATAAGCAAGCAGGGTCCTCCTTGTTCACGACCCTTTGTCGGGTGTTCCTTGCCCCTGATAATGAATGATAACGAACGGTAGCCGTCTAGCCGTCCCGACGCCTGTTTTTTTGTTGCGATTGCTAGCCGCGGAAACACGAGAACCGCCGGGCTAGAGAGCCGGAGACGGCCGAATCTAACCTATACAACACTTACTATGTCGGCAGCCCAGATTCTGGCGGTATGGGCGCTGACAGAGGAGTCAAAGACGAGGGCCTGGACAACAGCAGCATGTGCTGTCTAGTGGGCCAGGAGGGAGAAAGTCATCCTCGCTGGCTCACGACCGCCGACTTGTCTGGGTCCAGATCCCTCTTCGTCTCTCTCTCTCTTTTCCTCGCTTCTTCTCCTGAGAAAAATAGGTCAACGGTCAACCTCTCGCATGTTCGCTGTCCCTTGTCCTTCTCAAGCATTGCCGTCGTCTTCTGGTCCCTTTTGCGCCTTATCATCTACCGCAGGATAAGCCGTCTGCCCCCAAGCGCACACCCATCCCACCTAACACACACATCCCACTCTTGTCGCTCCTGATAAGGACCCCGAACTGGCAGACTGGGTTGCTCACCTTCGGCTCGTCTTCGATCCCACCGTCTTCTCCTAATCTCTAGACTATCTCCCTTTCCAAAACTGTCTTGTCCGTCCCGCCAGCCCGAACAACCGTCAAGATGACCGTTTCTACTACCTTATCTTCTCCCGAGTCCTTGACCGTGTTGGTGTCAACGCGTGCGGTGCTCACCCTGCATGACGATAGCCTTATCTTGTCACCAGCAACCATATCAGTCTCCCCTTCCACTGGCAAGATCATCTCTATAGTCCCAGAGGTACTGCCACCTTCCTCGTTCCCACCATCGACCACATACGTGGACCATGGTTCCAAACTCATATTACCGGGCCTGGTGGACGCTCACGTCCACCTGAATGAGCCTGGACGGACAGAATGGGAGGGCTTTGCTACCGGGACCCGGGCTGCGGCGTCTGGGGGTGTGACGACCGTCATCGACATGCCCCTGAATGCGATCCCACCGACCACCACGGTTCGGGGCTTCGAGGAGAAGTTGGCTGCTAGCCAGGGGCAGTGCTGGGTCGATGTCGGCTTCTATGGCGGTGTGATTCCTGGCAACGCAGACCAGCTGGTCCCGCTGGTGGAAATGGGCGTAAGAGGGTTCAAGGGTTTCCTCATCGAGAGTGGTGTAAGTGCTCCCCAGTGGCATAGGGTTACGTGGGACGAGGGGCACCAAGAGAAGACCACTAACAAAGATCGTCTTCAGGTTGACGAATTCCCTGCCATCTCCTCCACCGATATCGAACACGCCATGCGCGCCCTCGCCGGCCGCCCGACGACCCTCATGTTCCACGCCGAGATGATCCCTCCCATCAGCGACAGCGTGGGTGACGCTGTCCAGGCATCAGAGCCGCCACTCTCCCCCACGGGCCGGCTGACATCATACGACACATTCCTCGACTCGCGGCCGCCCGTGTTTGAGACATGCGCCGTGGAGGAGATCCTGTCGCTGGCTCATCTGGCGCCACAGCTGCACCTGCACATCGTGCACCTGTCGGCGACCGAGTGCATTCCGATCCTGAAGCAGGCGAGGAACAACGGGGTCAACATCACAGCCGAGACATGCTTCCACTACCTGGGCCTCGCGGCCGAGGACGTCGAGGACGGTGACACTCGTCACAAGTGCTGCCCGCCCATCCGGTCACGTATCAACCAGGCCGGCCTGTGGGAGGAGCTGTGCGCGGATCCCAACGACAGCGTGATCAAGACCATCGTCTCAGACCACAGCCCCTGCACGCCGGAGCTGAAGCTCCTGCCGGGCCACCTGCAGCAGCAGCAGCAGCAGCGCGCCGACGCCGTCGACTCCGTCGAGGGCAGGCTGATGCACTCGGACTCGGGCGTCGACGTCACCATGCCGGGCGAGGAGGAGACCAAGGCCGACACTGGCGCGGGCGACTTCTTCGCCGCGTGGGGGGGCATCTCGTCCGTGGGGCTGGGCCTGCCGATCCTGCACACGACGGCCAAGGCCGGCAACAGGCCGCTGGAGATCGTCGACATCGTCCGGCTGTGCTCGCAGGCCACGGCGGCTCAGGTGGGGCTGTCGCACCGCAAGGGCGGGCTCAAGGTCGGGCTGGACGCGGACGTGTGCGTCTTCGACGACGCCGAGGAGTGGACGCTAGGCTGCCGCGGCATGCACTGGAAGAACCGCTGCTCGCCGTGGGAGGGCAAGAGGTTCACGGGCCGGGTGCGCGAGACGTGGCTGCGCGGGCGGAAGGTGTATGAGCTCGGCGGCGCGAACGGCGGGTTCGTGAGCGGCGCACCCGTCGGGGAGGCCATCGTCGAGAAGAGGACGGTTTAGGATGAGACGCGCTGGCATTTGCATAAAGGGCTTTTCATTTTATGAGTCGGGCATGGATGGGACTTGGATACCCCTTATGAGGCGTTGCTTGGGCGGATGCATTGCGCGGAGAAGGGTTTCCTGGGGCATGGTTGTTGGTTTGGGTGTTGGGAACGGAACGCATACATATACATCATAGTCCAGAAATGCATTTTCCAATCTGACTTATCGTTTTATGATTGAGGTTGAAAGAAGAGATTGCGTGATGTGACGTGCACGGAGAGTTTGCTCCTCATTGCAGTGCGGCTGACCCCTCGCGTTCTCCCGTGACACGCTTTCGTGCGTCTTACAAGAGCGTAATAGAAACCAGGATCGGATGCGCCTCACTGCTTTACCCGGCCGCTGGTTTCTTCGGAACCGTTATTTTATGCCTGTGGCTCAGGACGAAGAGTAATTATAGCCCCTGCTGTCCTTCGGGTGTTGATTTGAATTTTGAAACTACAAAAAGGGCATACTATGTGTTTAATTAGTCTTGGTGGATTTCTAAGAGAAACCACTTCAAGCAGTTCCTAGTAGTCATTGGACGACAAATCTGCAAGCGAATACTTATATGAACACGTGGGAATGACACGTTCGAATCCTGTCTGCGAAACAGGTGGCTTGGTAGGGCTCAAGACACCCGTTTCATGTAAGTGAGCAGCAAAATATATGTGCGGGTATTTTGTTGAATTTTCCCTACAGATGCGGACTTCCGTATTCATGTACAGATCCCAGCCCGACCCCCCCCCCAAAGCTCCCAAAGCACACACAAGACCTAAAAGGGCGCCCGCCCCTCAAAACTTGTTCTGGTTCGCATTCTGCATCAACATGGTATTATCAGGCTTGTACTTCTTGGACACGAGGCGCACGTCGTACTCGACGTCGAGGACGGCGCCGTTCTTCTCGTCCTTGACGGGGTTGAAGTAGAGCAGCAGGTCGGGCTTGACGGCGCAGGCGGTGTCGGTCTCGAGGTACTGGTCGTCGCTGGGGTACAGCTGGGCGGTGACGCCGACGTAGTCGTCGTGCGTGACCATCATGTGGATGTGCGCGGGCCGGTAGGGGTGGCGGCCCATGATGCGCAGGAGCTCGGCCGAGGGGCCGGAGGTGTCGATCGCGTACTCGGTCGGCTTGAGGCAGTAGAACCAGAACTTGCCGTCTGCGTCGGTGCGGAACTTGCCGCGGAGGTTGTGTCGGGTTTCTGGGCGCGGGAGATGTTAGTTGGCGTGTCTGGCGCTGGGAGAATGTATATGTCTGGCTTGTGTTTATGGGTTGTGCATGTGGGACACATGTATAAGAAATACGTACGGTTCTCAGGGTCAAAGACATCGTATTTGCCGTTTGTGCTGGCCTGCCACATGTCGAAGACGGCGTTGGGAATGCCCTTGCCCGTCTCGGCGTCCTTGATGACTCCGTGGAAGAATGTGAGCTGCCCATCCGGGGGCATGTTCTGGACTACGCTGTCGCCATTGTTGCGGAAGGGCGTCTCGGGCGACCAGAAAGGCCCGAGGATGGTGGATGATGTGGGCTCGACGCCGTTGGCGGCCTGCACCTTGTGGTTGATCTCGTCGACGAGGCTGGACGCGAAGAAGAATTGTTGATTAACGATGGGACACCTTGAGAAATGCCGGTGCCAAGACTCACGATTCAATACCGAGGATGTCGCATACCCGCCATGCCTCGTTGCGGTTCTTCTGGTAGGCCTGGCCGATGGCATTCACGTAATTGACGCCAATGATCCACTCGTCCTGCTTCAGCTCGACCTCCCTGCAGAAGTCGTGCATGTGCCTGATCAGCGACGAAAGGATCTCCCTATGCCTGGGCTGTGTCTCTGGGCTCATCAAGCCGATGACATGTTGTGTGAAGTTGGGGTCGTATTTGCTGTTGTTGTCCTTAGCGGCGGCGCTGTGGCCGTTGGCGCCGTTGGTAGCCATGGTGGCGGTAGTACGTCTATGTGATACAAATGGCGGGGTTCTTCCGCGGGGAAGACTGTGGCGGGCAGATCGTGGGTGGGTATACAGCAGGCGGGAGTGAGGCTTCAAAGTCTTGGTGGTTACACAAGATGCGCTGACTCGGCGTATACGACCAGGTCCAAAGAGGTGTTGTCTTTGGAGGTTGAATGGGTTTGGAATTAGTCTCATGGTCACTACTATTGACGAGGAGGGCCTCAATGGCATTATAAGTAGGCTAAGTACCTAGGCTAGTGTCGCTTCCGACTGCTGAAGATCGAAAGTCCGGGGTCGTATGACGCGGCAGAGTGGGCGGCATCGAGGGTCCACGGGTGGCAGAAGAGCTCGGTATTTCGCCTGAGGCCAAGGGCTGAGGGGGTAAACTTCGATCCGGCCCGCCGCGATGAACTCGGGCGGAAGGGGGGCCCAGCCGTCGACTGAACCCGTGGTTGCAATCGATGCCCGCACACTTCACCGTCTCATAATGATGCTACCAAAATATGTTTCATGAGTGGCAATTAAGAATGCTCGCTCGCGGAGTTTGCATATATGCCCGAGTTCGCGAGTCTGTCTGTCGTCGGCAAGGTCACTAATTAGGAATGTAATAATACAGCTCACGACACACGAGCGCACGCTTCCTCACCAAGGTTTCAATGTCTGCTCAGACTGGACTGACTGGTTGCACCAGACCAAGGCAGCTATCAACCAATGCACAAAACGATTTTCCGGACATTCCCAAATGCAGCCATTCACCCATACAATTTAACTATCTGACTTGAGACCCGTGTGATTCATTTACGCGCTCGCGGGCAGAATTGCACGATTCTCGCGAGAACGCTTAGCCGCGGGGATTCCAATCAACGCGGGCCAATGCTGCGAGTGCAAGATGCGATGACCTGGAGCCGACAGACTAGGCCGACCAGAGCTGGCTGGAGTCGGTTTGGAGCTCCCCTCCTTCCTTCCCCTTTCCGCGCTGGGTTCCGTGGTGGGTAATCGTAAACCTTAGGCCGTTCATAGGCCGAGCTATGGCGGGCCATATGCTGCTGCTGTCTGTGCCTGTGCCTGTGAGAGAAATCTGGGGCAAATAAATGAAGGCGTGAAGCAACCCCCCCCCCTTTCAGTTGCCCCGTCCCCCATCCCCACCTGCGTCCAGGTTAAACCCCCGCGGTCCCACGGGTTAAGGCAATGCAGCTAGCTTGGCAGGGTGGCCGCATTCCAAACTGCACTGGCAGGCACCATTTCTTTATCTTATCAAGGCGTAGTGTCATACTCAAGTCGTGTTCGGAACACCATCCGAGCACTACATCGCTGTCCAAGCAAAAACTCAATGGCTCGCCTGCTGTGTTACTGTCGACCAGATCTGCAGATTGAGTTTGTACGAGCCGCGACCAGCAGTGATCATCTTTGAGGGCGGGCCGACCCATGACAACAACGACTCGGACTCATGAGGTGCACCTGCACGTGCAGCATCGAAAACGCCTGTTCGTCCCGATCCCGACGGCCCAAGATCGATCTTGCTCACCACACCCTTTCAAGAGACGTATAATAGGTGCAATAACGGACAGAGTTCTGGAAGAGGACAAGGCCACACGCTACTGCATATCCAAACTGCGGGGACCATAGGAGCATCCCGTGTCGACACAGGACAAATACCACATCGATAATGCCTCGATACCACAATGCCATCTTGACATTTGGTGCCAGTCTCATCTCCCAGTGGCTCAGGATGCTCAGATCCTTGGTTCAGGACCCGGGCCAAGAAATCCACCAACTCGGCAAAAGTCCAGACTGGGTAGTCTGCAAGCGCAGGATGCCACATGCGTGCGTGCTTTGTGCCCTTCAACGTTGCACTCATCATAACCCACAAAGTGCCAAAGCGGTATGGTGGCATATGATCCTTCGCTTATGTCCTTCGCTTATGTTTTTTTAATGGACCCCTCCCTTTTCGTACTCGTTCCTGGAACCATGTGATTCCTAGTTGGTATTCACCGACTGCCTACCATGTAGTATCCATGCCTCGTTGGATTTGACAGCCAGGCATCTCGCTCGTCATGTTCTGATCCTCAGGCGACACTACTTGACGGTATGCGCACAAGTTCGGTGTCTGCGTGACTTGACTCGACAGTTGCCGAGATCAATTCAAGTGCCATCTTAGCCAGGCGGGCATCTCTGTGGCACATCATCTGCGCCAATAGCCTTACGGCCTGACCGTCATGGATTCAACCCTCGCCAGTGAGCCGGGAGGCTCTGATGATGCCGCATCGCAGCCTCAGCGCGAACGCCCGACCTCGTCCGTCCTGGAAATGGACAAGATAGACAAGATCGACCGCGCCAGCTCCGTCGCGACGAGCATGGATGTCCCGGCGGGCGCCAATGCTCCCCATCTGTCTCTGGGAGTGGGCAATCACCTGAGTCTGGACGATGTTGCGCCCGTCGATGTCCAGATCCGCAACCTCGACGTAACAGTGGACACCTCCCCTTCCGTATTGGAGCCAGCCACGTACCCGGCGCTGCTCAAGGACCGCTTTGGCGGCTCCAAGGCCAGGCCGGACCCATCGTCGTACACCAAGGACCTGCTGTCCTCCGTCTCTGCGTCCCTCGCACCGGGCACGCTGACCGCGATTCTAGGGGGCTCCGGCTCGGGCAAGACGACCTTGCTGAACACAGTGTCTTCCCGCATAGCCTCGTCCCGCCTCAGCCAGTCCGGCAGCATCCTCTTCAACTCCCAGCCGAACATTGACGCCATCCGCTCCGCGTATGTGACCCAGACCGATATCTTGCTGCCCACGTTGACGGCGCGGGAGACGCTACAGTACTCAGCCGACCTGCGTCTCCCGCCGCCATCCACTTCTGCCGAGCGGCGGCGCGTCGTAGAAGAGGTCATCATGGAGCTAGGACTCAAGGAGGCTGCCGACACGCGCGTCGGGAGCACTACACACCGCGGCCTGTCGGGTGGCGAGAAGCGGCGTGTCTCCATCGGCGTGCAGATGCTTGCGAACCCCAGTGTGCTGTTCCTAGACGAGCCAACCACGGGCCTCGACGCCAGCAGTGCCTTCCAGCTCGTCCGCACGCTCAAGAACCTCGCCGCAAAGGGGCGCACCGTCATCGTCACCATCCACCAACCACGCTCCGAGATCTGGGGCCTGTTCGACAACCTGATACTCCTCTCACGGGGTTCGCCCGTCTACTCGGGGCCCGTAGCCGAGGGCCTGCCGTGGTTTGACGGGCTGGGCTTCAGGATGCCCCCGTTCGTCAACCCGGCCGAGCACCTGGTCGACCTCGCCGCCGTGGACAACCGCACCCCTGAGCTGGAGGCCGAGAGTCTGGCGCGGGTGGAGCAGCTCAAGAGCGCGTGGAGGGAGGAGAATGAGAGGCGTTCCGCGCCGGCAGAGAAGGGCGCAGAGGCACCAGCAGAGCGCGGCATGACGCTGAGGAGGCATACCAACGCGACATCCTTCGCCCGCCAGATGCGCGTCATGACCTCCCGTACCTTCAAGACGACATACAGAGACCCAATGGGCATGATGGCCGCCATCACGCAGGCCATCGCCATGGGGCTGTGTACGGGGTACATCTTCTACCAGATAGGCCGGGACCAGGCGGGTATCCGGTCACGGCAGGGCTTCCTGTACACCACCAGCGCACTCGAGGGTTACCTCTTCCTTGTCTTCGAGGTGTACCGCCTCACGCAGGAGATTGGCGTCTTTGACCGCGAGCATAGCGAGGGGTGCGCGACGGCCCTGCCGTTTCTTGTCTCGCGCCGCCTCGCGAGGTTCATCACCGAGGACTTCCCCGTCCCGCTCATCTTCGCCGTCATCAGCTACTGGATGGCCGGGCTGGACCAGGCGCCCTCGCGGTTCCTGACTTACTTTGGCATCGTGCTGCTCAACCATTACATCGCCGTCACGTGCGCCATGTGCTGCGTCACTGCCAGTAGGAACTTCCCCGGGGCCAGCCTGATTGCCAATCTAGCGTATACGCTGCAGTCGATGGCGTGCGGGTATTTCATCCAGAGCAACAGCATCGCAATATGGCTTCGCTGGCTGAAGTACTTGACTTACACGGTGCGTCACCCGTGTGTGCTGTGAGCGGTGGGTGATGACTTACTGACGTGACCACAGTATTACATCTTTAGCGCCCTCTGCGGAAATGAGTTCCACGATTCGTTTTACGACTGCCCCTACCCCGGCGGCGAGTCCAACCCATCCTGCGCTCCGTATACCGGCTCATACATCATGAAGTCCCTTGGCTTCCCAAAGGACTGGCTGATAGCGCCTATTGTCATAGCGCTAGCCTTCGTCATCTTCTTCTACCTCCTGTCGTGGATCGGCCTAACCTTCGTCAAGAAGGAGATGACCATCGCGCGGGCCCGCGTGTCGGAGCACGACTACTCGGCGGGCAAGGAGAAGCTGGCCGCGCGGTCGATCGAGGAGATTCGGACCATAGACGTCGGGCTGGAAAAGTTCGCTCTCGACTTGGACAAGAGGTCGCCATGGGGCAAGAAGCTGCCTAGGAAGACGATCCTGCACCCGGTGACGTCGACGTTCGAGGCGGGCAAGCTGAACGTGATCATGGGACCCAGCGGGAGCGGCAAGACGTCCCTGCTGAACGCCATGGCTCTGCGGCTCAACAGTTCGCTAGGCACCAGGTACCGCCCGGCTGGGAAGATGACATTCAACGGCGCTGAGCCGTCAGACTCGGTCATCCGCTCGGTATGCTCGTACGTCTGCCAGGATGACGATGCTCTCCTCCCGTCCCTCACCGTCCGCGAAACACTGCGCTTTGCGGCCGGCCTCCGTCTCCCCAGCTTCATGAGCAAGGCGGAGAAGAACCGCCGCGCTGAGGAGGTGTTGCTCAAGATGGGCTTGAAGGACTGTGCGGACAATCTTATCGGCAACGAGCTGGTGAAGGGCATCTCCGGTGGTGAGAAGCGTCGCGTGACGATTGCTGTTCAGATATTGACGGACCCCCGCATCTTGCTGCTAGACGAGCCGACCAGTGGGCTGGATGCGTTCACGGCCAATTCAATCATGGAGGTCCTTCGTGGGCTGGCCAGTGAAGGCAGAACTCTGATCTTGTCAATCCACCAGGCCCGTTCAGACCTGTTCGGTCACTTTGGCAATGTGCTGCTGCTTGCCAGAGGTGGCAAGTCTGTGTACAGCGGAGCAGCCGGTGAGATGCTGGGGTACTTTGCACGGGTGGGCAAGGAATGTCCGCGCAACACCAACCCGGCAGACTTCGTCATGGATCTGATCACAGTTGATCTGCAGCAACAGAGTCGGGAAGATGAGACGAGGAGATCGGTCAACGTACTGATCGAAGCGTGGGACAAGAACCTGAACAGCCCTCAGGCACCTGACGCCCACACGGTCGCGGCTCAGGAGAGGCTGGAGCCCATCACGGAGGAGAAGACCAGCGGGTCCCCACGGCCATCCCGAGAGAGCAACCTCGCCGCCACCACCACGCAGCAAGGCCAACCACGACGGTCCAACGGCAAGAGCCACCTCGCCACGCCCGCCGAGCTGGGGGCCCTCGTCCGCAAGCGCACCTCGTTCCTGACCTCGTTCCCGCTGCTCCTTCACCGCGCGACCATCAACTTTCGACGTCAACCGCCGCTGATTCTAGCACGGCTGATGCAGGTGGTCGGGCTGGCGGTGGTGCTGACCGCCTTCTTTGCGCCCCTCAAGTCGGACTACACCTCCGTGCAGAACCGGGTCGGGTTCGTACAGCAGGTAGGATCCTTCTACTTCGTGGGGATGCTGCAGAACGTGGCTGTGTACCCAGCCGAGCGGGACGTCTTCTACCGCGAGCACGACGACGGCGCCTACGGCGTCGAGGCCTTCCTTCTGACGTACACGGCGCTCGAGCTCCCCTTTGAGATAGTGTCGACGCTGATCTACGGCGTCCTTGGGGACATCGCCGTCGGGTTCCCGCGCACCGCCGAGATGTACTTTGTCTGCGTGTTCGCGTGCTTCGGCATCGTCAGCTGCGGTGAGAGCCTGGGGATCATGTTTAACACGCTCTTCTCCGACCACACCGGCTTCGCTGTCACGCTGACGAGCATCCTGCTCTCCGTCGCTAACATCATGGCGGGGATCATGAGCATCGACATGCCCGCGCTGTTCGACGCCTTCAACTACATCAGCCCCTGCCGGTACGCGGTGCGCGCCCTGGCGCCCGTGAGCCTGCGGGGCCAGCGGTTCAGCTGCGACGCGGACCAGACGCTGCCTGACGGGGGCTGCGTGCTCGGCACGGGCGAGCAGGTGCTGGACCTTTACAGGCTGGATGTGGATGTCGTCGTGAACATTGCTGCGCTGGCGGGGATCATTGTGGCTTATCGGGTTGTTGCGTATCTGCTGTTGAGGCTGGTTCGTACGAGGTGGGAGAGGAGGGGGAAGCTGGTCAGGTAGAGACGAGGCTGCGAGGCTGCGAGGCCTTCTCTTTCTCAGTTGTGGTGGTCTGGACTGACTGCTGGTGTCTTTGGCCCTGGTAGCATGCGGTGTACCTTGTTGAATGGAAGAACAGGAGGAGGGGCTGCTTAGTTACTTAGGTACGATCAGACTGAATTCACCCGTGGGCTACACCCAGTGGACCATACAATTCCCTCCCCAACCCCTCTCCTCCCCTTTATAAGCAAGCAAAACCGTCCCATTCTCAACAACCGAGCAATCTGGCCAGGAGGTGTCTATAGTGCAGCTGTTTAAGGTGATGCCGCCATTCACGAATATCTTCCAAGGATGAGTCTACAGTATGTAATAGAACCTCAAGGGTGCCCTGTTCAACTCCTGGGATTTGGCACTTTCCGCTCTCTTTTTTCTGGCCCCCCGGGGGGGAGCGGCCCCAACCCGACACGCGCCCCAGTCCTCCCCTCTTTATGGAGAAGCCAAACCTTTTGATTACCACACTTGAGCGAGGTGATGTAGGCGCAAATGTTTCAAGCAAGCTTCCTGCTCTCTGTTCTGTCAGACTATACAGTACCCAACAACACCTCGAAGATGCCCTCCATGGCTGTTGATTCTGGAACTCAGCATCTTCTGCTCCTCCTGTTTTTTATTCTCTCTCTCTCTCTCTCTCTCTCTCTCACTCACACACACACACCATCCGCCTTCCTCTGTCCTGCTTACTAATTCCTCCTGCCTCCCTCTGCCTTCCTAATCCTCTCCGGCAGCTCGATCTCATGATCCGGAACAGGGATGGGAAGGGGAGGCTGTGTCTGATCTGGACGAGGCGGTGAAAGGGTAGTGTTTGTGTGGCGTCGGCGCTTCTGTCGTACGGTGGCCCAAGGAGGAAGAGAGGCAGCTTTGCGCTTGTGACAGTTGCGGTTGCCCTTGCGCTTATTTTGGGCTAGCGAAGCAGCCTTGTTAACCATGCAAATTGATACTAGAGCCATGAAGATCATGCAATACATACCCTCAGGTCTGGGAGCGCGCACCTCCTGGCGCTCTGGGTGCAAGTATTCAAAAGACTTCACGTCCTCTGGGTCGTTCTCCCCAAACCATCCAGATACCTTGTCGATCTTTTCGTTCAGAGTATTGTTCCTGTTACATCGGCCATCCGATTTGGCGAAGGTGAGGTGTGCTTGTACGAGCATGAGGGTGACATGGCGAACAAGACGTTGGCTGAAGAGTCTGGCAAGAGATGATTTGTCGATGACGGCTTGCCAGTGACGGTTGCGACGCTCCTGGTGGCTCATACGTGGTGGATCCCCCTTGTTTCTCATACGCAGACCACGATGCATCCAGACGACATCAAGAAGCCTGCAAAGGCTACTCGTCGTTGTTGTTTTGCCCAGGCGGTCAAAACTAACATTGTTTGTCCTGGCGACGGCCTTCAATACTATCTCTGCATCGCTGTCGTTGTCGAACCACTTGCATGGGAGGCGGAGGTTGTTTTTCGAGATCAAAGACAACAAGCGCTGCTGAGCGTCCTGAACGGGCTCATCCACGTATTGACCATGGCGCTTCTTGTCTGCGATCCTCTCTTCCTCCTGCATCTCTGGTGTGATGACGCGAAACTTCTTGCAATGGAGGTCAGCATCCCAATCTGGTTGTCCGGGGGTTGGCTCGCCCAACTCTTCGGGCGAGATCTCTCTCATGAAGTTTCCCATCGTCAGGAACGGTGATGGAGAGAAACGGGAGGTGGATTGAAGAGACGGCTGCTTGCACGTCTGTGGCAGAAGGGCTGTCAATTGGTAAAGCAGCTGGCAAGACTGCCACTCCCTTTTTTTGACATTGCCCCTCTAGACACCCCGAAAGTACTTCAGATGGTTTGTATTGCAGCTAAAGAGCCCCTCTCCTTCACTTTCAAGCTGTTCAAGGGTTTACTTGAGCCCCTGGCCTTGCACCTAGCCGTTTGACTTTTCACTCGGGCCACAAATCGTTTGCCCAACTCACCCTTTGCGCCCTGGCGAGCAGCAACACATCCTAGCGCCTCCACTGCTCTCGTCCTCCCAAAGAACTCTCACGATGCTTCCTGACAACACCGCAGCGGATGTCAACATGGACGTTGACGTCGACAATGACCCCAGTGTCCTCGTTCGCCAGTCCCAGTCAGAGCTCAGGTACGCTCTGACGACTTCAATCCTTTGAATCCTCCTGTGGCGATCCATCTGGCGTGCTAACAACCGCCTAGGCTCCTCAAGACTGGAGCTTTCTCTGACTTCACTATCATCTGTGGAGATCGCGAGTGGAAAGTGCACAAGGCAATCCTCAGCAAGATTCCTTACTTCAACGCAACTGTCAGCGGCGGCTTCAAGGTACACGCGCGTCCTAGAATTCTCTACACGACCTCTGACAAGTTTTACGACTAACGAATCAATGACACTACAGGAGACCATTCAAGAGAAGACTACCATCAAGGAGTTCTTCGAGCCCTTCGAGATTCAGTGGCTTCTGGCGTACACTTACTTCCCCCGTAAGCTCATCGAACGTCTAGGCCTCTTTTATTGTGTCTCGGTGGTCATCCCTTCATGGCACAGACGTCCTCCATTGAAGAAATGCAAATGAGGCTAACCTCAGCGGGCGCGTGAAAACAGACTTTGATCCGGAATCCGCACGGTCTGACACCGCCAGCAAGTCCTACCTCGAGACCTGCGTTCGGCTGTGGCAACTCGGCGACTACTTCCAGGTCAACAGCTTGAAAATCCTAGCCGAAGAGAAGCTGGGGGCTCGTTTCCGCGTCTGGCGGCGGGCCTCCAACGCAGTGGACGCTGCAATACATGGCACGACTTTCATCGTCGATGTCGAATTCGCCATCCGTCAGGCCTGGCGTGAGGACCTCGCCCCTGGCCCTCTACAGGAAAAGCTCGTCGGCCTTTGCGTCGATTTCGCTCCTTACCTGCGAAACATCCAATCTTTCCTTGCGCTGCTGCAAGAGGTCCCTCAATTCGCAGTTACCTTTTCGCAGCGGGCGATGGCCTCAATCACGTCGAGCCTGCGACTGCCAGCTCCCAATAGCGCCATTGATTCAGAAGGCTTCACCCGTCAAAAGACCCGAAACGAGACCAGTAGTATCTTCGGTCTCACTTCTTCGTCATTGTTGAGCGATGACGAACACTTGAGTGGTTTATCCAGGGCTCGCAGGACGGCACGCGGATGCGTTATTCCACCACGTAGAAAGCCCAGAATTCGCCCTCTAAGGCAGGAGCAATGAAACTCAAGAACGCACAGGATTTCTCATTGTGTTCAGGGTTGCAAGATTTCCAACACGCCTTGAACAATCCAAAGGCGTGTCTCCTTGTTTTCTCTGCAACTGTCGGGAGGGGGAGTCCGGTGGGGAGAAAAGAATACCGAGAAGTGCAAATGAGAAGTCTGAGCTCGTCGGACAGTACCTAGGTGGTTGCTACGGCTTCCTACCACATGAACAAGCACATCATGGTTTGACAGTGATATTAGAGCTTACGGTGGACCCAGAGAGGTTTGCTCGTTGGAGGTGTCCGAGTGGGGGTTATTTCGTGGAAAAGTGCGCCACGCACACACCTAGTTTTTGAAATTCCGAAGGGCCGCCTTCATCAAATTCTCCAGAATAGGGGTAGTTCTCAAATTTGCACTGGAAGTTGATGCCTATCATTCTCGAACGAGATTCCGGATGATCTGCTGCAATAACGACTATTATCGGCTTTGTACCATTCGATAACGCTGCATAGCCGGTCTTCCGCTGTTTGAGATAGTTATTGGATTCCGTAGTGATCTCCAAGGGTCCACACTCGGACACATGTCTCGAGAAAGAATGCATCTGGGGTCTCGAGGTAAATGTCTTCAATGCTGATAACTGTTCTCTTCCGATTAGTCTGGGATGACGGAAGAAGGCCAACTGTTTATTAGCATACTTGGATGGTAAATATACCGAATAAGGATGTCAATCTCGAAGGGCTGGAAGTCTGTGATTTTAATCTTGGTCTCTTGGGATTCCTTTGCGGAATTAAAGTCAGCTTCTCTTTTTGTCGTTTTTTCTCTGCCACAAGGTGTGTGGCCCAAGAGACGGGTCGACATTGCGAAAAAGAAAAAAAAGGACATACAGCCAAACCGTTCCTGGCATGTCTCTCAGAATACCTCACGGCTTTCTCGAAGTACTTGACACGACATAGGATCACCTTGTGCGTCTTCCAAGTAGGGTCACCGCAAACAATAGAACAGTCCGAAAACTGTCCCGTCTCCAGCCGTCTGTTGCATAACCTGGTCAGCCTGTCTGGCCTTCACCCTAGGGAAATGAAGGTGAACCATCATGCTCGAGGTCATTAGTCAGAGATGGCTCAGGCCTCTCATTTCCATCCCGAAAAAGATCGGCCATTGTAATCAAACGTGGCATCTGGACCTTCCGCGCAAGGGTTGCGTTCTGAATGGGTGGCTGAGTCTGAGAGCGGTCAGAAGGTCTTATTGCAGAAGCAGAACGGGCAGACGATTAGATTTGATGTCTATGTCGATGAATCTCTCTTTGGAAAGGCGAGAATGACAGCAATGAAGAAAAGGATAAGAAATTGCACTAGAATATTGAATCTATCAGCCATTGGATTTTGTGTAGTGATTTGTTGACTAAAAATCAACCAACCATCCAGTGCACAAGTAGGGTCCCAAATCGGCACCTCCGCGTTGATCAGTGCTGCACTTGTGGCCATGTACCTAGGTAAATTATGCCTTTTCGTATTGTCGGTAGGTAGTGTGGCATTATGGCACTGCTGCAAGTGTTTTCTCTTACGTAGTCAACACACGGAATCGGTCTAGGGTCACATTCAGGATACCGGCTCGATACGACTTAAGTTCAATGACCGGGTCACTTTAGAATTCAACGTTCGGTAAGATTTCTGAGCAGTGGCAAAGGGGCGCGTGGGATTCGTGCATTTAAGGATCATCCCATTCCTATGGTATGCATAGCATACATGGATTCATGGATGGAAACATGACTTCGTCAATGGAGTTCTCCTTGGGCAAAAAGAAAAAGCCCGTAGTCCTTCAATTCATCGTCCGATATCATATCACTGACATGCAATCATAAACTCCCTACTCAGAAGCCCTGGTTCTCAACCTGGGCCTTAGCGGCTTGGATAGTGGCATCCGCGTTAGGGTCAACCTAGCACATGTTAGTCACCTGCTAGAGAGCCCAGAGTGGTACAGTACGAATCGTTTTTTTTTAAAAAAAAAAACCAAGGATAGGGACTGTAGGAAGAGAACGTTGCACATACGAAGCCACAGCCCAATTTTCCGTTCTGGGTGGAGGCAGCCTCAGCGGAGCAGATTCCGAGGCCGGACTGGGAGATCTCGGCGCAGCAGGCGGACTGGCAGTCGGCGTCGTTGACGCAGCCGCCGGTAGTGAACTGGGAGCCGTCTCCGGCGCCGACGCTCTTGGCACCGGCGTTGTTGGGGGCCAGGGCCAGAGCAGAGACGGCGACTGTGAGTTGAGG
The DNA here is from genome assembly GCA_014872975.1 of Diaporthe citriasiana. NCBI lineage: Eukaryota > Fungi > Ascomycota > Sordariomycetes > Diaporthales > Diaporthaceae > Diaporthe > Diaporthe citriasiana. The sequence continues at coordinate 59,743 of JADAZS010000051.1, read as the reverse complement.
TTAGCTATGGCTTGATGCAAACTGAGGATGGCGAGGACTCACAAGCCAAGACAGCAGCGGCAGTGATGCGAACCATTTTGATAGTTGGTAGAAGTTGGTTGTTAACAAAAGTGAGCGTTATATTAATAAGTGCTTTAATGAATGAGCGACGCCTGGCCGTGTAGAAATGCTTGAGAGAATGAGACTGTTGATGATGAGCGGAATTAATTAAATCTAGGGGAAAAACTGCTCTCTCTTATATACACCTCGTGCTGGCGCATGTCCAGTCATGAGCGACGATCTTGACCATTCCGAACCAGCGCATGCACCACTGGCGAGCGCATCTCAAATCATCGTCCCTGGCCCGACATCATGCTCATCCGGGTCGTCTCGGATTTCCAGCCCTGTGTGGAGAGTGCTTGTCGACCTTGGACGTCCCGCGCCGACCACCGACAAGTGCTTGGATATGGGGCGGTGGGTTCAATGGCATGGACTCGAGCTAAACGAGCATCGAGTGTGTAGCAGGCGCGCGCGTTTGATTCGTCCCAGAACCATTCTCCCAGTTGAGCTTGGCAAGGATCGGCCGCTGGCGCAAGCATTGCACGTCCCCAGGATCACTGTGATCAGCCGGATCTGCGACACGTTCCGTGTTCGGACGACTTGTCTAGGCATGATGTTCAGACGAGTCTCTTGTCTCAGCCGCAGCGTCGGTTCGGCTCCGCATACGCAATCATTTGGCGAGACAGGGGCCGTGGAGATCATCTGATACGAAGCTCGAAGACAGGCTCACCTTCTGGGCTGTCGTTCGGCTCATCGTGATTGAAGACGGACGGTGGTCGTCAACTGCTTGAATCGCGGGACTGTGGGGGGCGGGTTGAGGCTGATCTGACACCCTTTACCCCTATGTAGATGGTCAGCCAATGATCACTTCTGGAAGGGTGGGGCGAACGACTTCTGACGACCTCACGCCAACTTTTCGCCCAAGGCGCCACTTCGCCTCGACAACACCCAAAGAACAGCCACAGGCGCCGGGAATTCCGACCGAAAGGATACCTGAACTTCCGAGACTCGTCGTAGTTACCGTGAAGGTGGTCAGAAATTGGTGGAACAGGGCAATGGCGTCGATCAAGTGCTTGTTTTGAGAGCACAATTCTGCCTGAATTCCCCTGACACATCTCGGGTGTCGGACCTGGAGTTGTCAACCCTCAGCGTCACTCGGCAGATCTCCGACATCACACCATGCTCTTTTCAGAGGAAAAAGTCCCGTCTTCTCAGCCGCCTCAGATCCCTGCCTTGCCTGGATCCAGCATGGCTCCGATATCCGAAGCTCTGACCGTCATCATCACTACGTCGCCCACGCCCTCCGCGCCGTCCACCGAGTTGCTGGACACAATTCTGGCCTCATTCCATGACCATTGCCCGCTATTACTTGAGTGTAATGTTGTCGTGGTCTTGGATACCTATGACAGGATTGCGCCGGTGAACCGGTTGAAGAAGGGGTCTGTTACAGCAGAGGGCGCCCAGAACTTCTCAGCGTACAAGGACAACGTGAAACTGCTTGTGTTGAAGGAGTTCGCTGAGTTCGAGCCATCAGAGGAGCAATCGTTGTTCGAGGAGGATTCCCAGGCAGAGTATGGGTCGCCGTGCATATCGAGCAACTTCACTGCTCTGAAGATTCGGAGAACTGAGGACAAGCGCGTCACATTCATCGAGCCTTCGGAGCGGCTTGGCTTTGGGTTGGCAGTGCGCTCGGCGCTGAGGCTGGTCGAGACGCCGTACGTATGGGTGCAACAACACGACTGGAACCTGGTCGTCAGCATTCCAATCCAATCGATCGTAGAGGTCATGATAGAGAGTGACTCCAGTGAGGAAGCTCCTGTAAAATACGTCTGCCTGCCCTCGCCCAGGATGCTGGGGTACGCAGAGTCCGCGCACGTCAAACCGTTTCCAAGCCTGAGGGAGTCGACTGCGGCCCTCAGGCGAGACTTCTCGGTGCCATCGAGCCCGCACACGATCCCTCTGACGCCCCTTTTCTTTTGGCACGACAAGACTCACATCGCCTCCACTGAGCACTATCTCAATCGTGTTTTCCCCACGCGCCTGGCAATGGGGCGAGGCGCATTCATCGAGGACCACATTGGACAGCGGGCTCGCAATCAGATGAAGGAGGGATTGTTCAAGAAGTGGGCATGCTGGCTCTATTACCCCGACGGTGGTAAATTGCAGTGCCTCAGGCACCTTCACGGTCGGACCTGGCGTGGGAAGGAGGCCGAAAGGGAAAAGATCGAAGCCATTAGGCTGCAAGTCAGGGCGTCACCTTCTGTTTGAATCAACTGAGGTGTCTTGCAGCACCATGCCAGGCAGCTCCTAGTCTTTACCTACCTCCCTGCCTGTCCGCCTGCCTGCGCGCACGCATGCAAACTTGACCAAAACCCACTGGCACGAGCTGTTCACCACCATTCAGAAACCGACCTCCCGCCTCTACCTTACAGCTGCTGCTATTCCTTTGACGATTCGACGTTGACAAGAAAGCCCGCCGCCATGGCCGGAACGTCCGATGACACGATCTGGTCAAGCACACAAGGGCTTCAGGACCAATTCTTCAAGCAAGTTCACAATGTGAAGATTTTGATTGTCTTCGAGACAATTTTCTGATTTGGGTCCGTGACAGGCTGCTGGGGAGCGGAGAACTGTCTGATGCGCAAGTATGCTGCGGGAAGCGCACCTGGAAGGTTCACAAAGCTATCCTCTGCGCCAGAAGCGAGTGGTTCAGGGATGCGATAACCGGGCCATTCAAGGTTAGAGTTCGCACCCACACACCCCGCACAAGACATGCTAATGACAAGGTGGTAGGAGTTCGAGACAGGCATCGTCATCAACATCACCCAGTTCGAGGAATACGAGATCCATTGCCTCCTGCAGTATATTTACACAGGCAGTATGGCTTTTCTTCTGACAAAAAAGAATCTACGGTTTGCTGACGCAAAATTCAGATATCAATATGACCACAACCTTCACTGCGCAGCTCGGTTCCATCGCAAGCATTTCGGTCTGGCGAGTGGGCAAGTTCTTCCTTCTTCAAGATCTTTGCAAACTTGCGCTGGATGGTTTCAAGGACGAACTTCGCAAGTTAAGTTGGGAATATGCCGGCACGTCAAGCTCTGAGCATTTGGAGGAACCGATCAAAAATTGTGTCGGATTTGTCCGCAAACTGTACCAACAAGAAAGAAATGACATTCTCGACGCATTTCGGCCCACTACCCTGTCCTTTCTGGTCTCTGTCATTCACATCTTTGGCAAGAGCCCAGAATTCAAGGATCTGCTTCGCGACATACCAGAATTCTCTTCGGATTGGGCAGTTGCGATCACGGACAGCATGGCCTCTATCAAAACCCCACCACACTGCTCAGACGAGTGTGCCAAATGTAGAAAGCTGGGGGTGACCCACCTCAACCGGGCGAAGTGGTTCAAAGAGCAGAAGGACGAGTATCTTTGCGAGAAGTGCTTTCCGTTTTCTAGCCCTCGTCTCGGACGGAAAAAGCTCGATCGAAGTTCTGGAGACACAACCCGGGAGGACCAGTCGAAGGAGTCAGGAATGTGAAGGATTCGGAATCGCCTTGAACTCCTAAACGTCGTCACCGTGTGCAGTGCTCGACTCGCACCCAGAATTCGAAAGTGTCTGCTTAGGCTGGCACACAATGTCGTGAATGAAGACCATAGCTCCATCATTAGTTTGTAGATCACAGTGATCTGCTTTGTGATGCGTCGCTGAATAATCACTGCGACGGAACAGCCTGGCATCGTGTGTTCCACTTGACCGAGACTAACCACAGCGAGAATGTGCTTGATTTCAACAACGCTTTGAGGAGAGTATTTCGCAGGATTGGAATTCCATTCTCGCCTCACCACTTACATTATCTCTCCACGTTTTAGGAGATGGTCAGTTTATACCAAATTGGCAGTCTCTGAGCCATCCTTCGGTGACTGCAAGAACTCAAGCCCTTCGAAATTCGAGGCCGGATCACCCATATGCTCGGAAGCAACTCCTTTACCTCACTCTCAGTTCTTTTCTGGTCTTGGACACCTAGGCGGGCGTGGTGTTCTTTCCACCAGGTTTGTTCTGCAGATTCATATTACGGAGCCATCATTTCCTAGAAGATTTGGTTTATCTTCGACACTCTGGCCTCAAGTTTCATGTATCTCCCACGACGAAGCTCACACTACTGAACTACGTTGAGAACCTCGGCAAGCCCAAGCGACATGGCTGGAAAAGAGGAGACGGGCATCTGGGTCATGGATCAGAGTATACTGAGGCAGACAGATCTCGAGTAAGTCGTGGTGGCACCCCTCTCTAACAGATCGCAGTCCTACTCATACTTCTGGTGCAAAGGCTTTTCGAGAGCGGATATCTAGCCGACGTGGAGGTGAAATGTGGTGATCACACGTAGAAGTTGCACAAGAATTTTCTCTGCACCTGAAGCGTCTGGTTCAAGAAGGCTTTGGCAGGTTCATTCAAGGTGAGAACAATCTGGTCTGAGATCATCGGATGCCCAAACATTCTACTGACCGTCGAAAATCAGGAGTCCGAGACTAGAACTGTCGCACTGGAGGAGCAAGAGCATTGCGATATCGACTGCTTCCTCAAATTCATCTACACTGGGGCCTTTGATCCAGAGAAGTCATATCCCGGGGATGATACCTTCGTGGCGCTCATGAGAATCTGGAAAACGGCCAACTTCTTTGCCCATGATACTCTCTGTGACCTCGCTTTTCGCGCAGCGAATAGCTACGCCCGAAAACAAGCTCAAATTCTCTGCACCGCTTTCCCAGGAGCCGACTATTACGAAGACATGGAAGGTATCATCGACAACTCGTTCATGCCCGCGGTCAGTCTTCTCTACACCAAAGAAATGGAATTCCTCAAGGAAGTTTTCCTACCGATTTACATGTCCGTGGCTGCCGCGAGCGTCCACGGCCTCTCCGAGAGCAAGGCGTTCAGTTCTTTGCTTCATGACTTCCCTCAATTCGCCGCGGAATGGGCCACTGAGTTGACGGGAGAATTCCGTAAATTGAAACCAGTGAGTCCAAAGAGAGCAGGTGGGTGCTGCGATCAATGTGGTGGAGACATGGGCGGCAAAGGTACCGTGGACACTCTGAAATGGGTCCGGGATCATTATCTGATGGTCCTCTGTGACCGATGCTATGAGTTGCCGGCTTTGGAAGAGTGGAACTCAACGAGGAAATGAAGAATGGTTGAGCAGGGGAAGGAAGCAGTAGTCTCCAAGTGCGCAAGTCCCTTGCCAGAACATACATTACGGTCAGTAACAGAGTAGACCAAATCACACCTGCGTTAAATTGAGGCTCTTAAAACAAGCACATACTTCAGGAGTGATTCATTCTCTACATGTTGAAGCTAAGAGACAATACTGTAAAGCTGGTTCATGATGTTTTTAGACCAGCAGAGCCTCCCACGATTTCCTAGAAACTCAGAGATGGATTCCGGTGTTCCAGGCACAAGACACGCGGCATTTTAGAGCACGATTTCCTTTGAGGTAAAGATTGTGTTTGTTCGTCCACCGAAGCCTAAGGATACGGCGGTTCCACGTAGGTTCCCGGTAGCAGTTGCATGATTGTCTTTCATAATGCCTCAAAAAATGGCTTTCCCTCCTTTTACTGCTTTCATTCTCTTTTGGTCCCGGGAAGTCCCCGTCTCTCATAGATTCATTCCCACGACCTGTCTTCCCATCAGCATGGGTCCTGAAGCGGCAATGATCCTGGAAGTAATCACTGAAATATCTATCTTACCTTACATGCTCCCTGATGTGCTCAACGTTTAGTCAAATATGTTGACCGCTTATTAATTTCAAAATGAACATGTATTAAGATGACTACCCGGGATTCATATATATGTCACTCCACCATGCATAATTATAGGGTAACCTACCTTGAGGGCCGCTCCCTGCGTCCTAACTTCCTGATGAGCACACCTCCGTCTCGCACTCGGGAGCATCACGTAGTGCTTTCAACTCACTTCCGGCCACTTGTTCGGGACCACCGGGTGACTCCGGAGCCTTGTCTTCCAGCGGGTGCTCGGCAGCTGGTCCTTTCTGGATTCGATGGAAGCCAGGATGCTCACTGCTGATGGGACAAGACAAATCCGCCAAAGACCACCGGAGAGTGTGCATGGACAACCCCAACGTCTCCCTGGTCGGCTGTTCAAGGTAAGTATTGAGTGCTTCCTGGAATAGCTCGTGGCGCAAGTACTTGTGCTCGGGAAAGCTGCCATTTTGCCCTGCGCGAAACCACTCGCAGCCAAGCCAGTGCCGCTTGATCACGTTGAGGAAGGATCCCGCGATGACACACTGGTGGAGCGCAGCACTTTTGAGCATAATGCGAGCTTGGATAGCTCTCCCGGCTGCTTCGAGCACAAAGGATGGATTGCTCCTGTTCTGGCGCACGTCACAGGGTGAGTAGTCTCTCCAGTTCAGAGGCTGATCGACGGCGAGGGCTTCATGAACATTATTCACGATGCTCGCTGACAGATGGGACAAGACGTAAGGCAGCAGGCTCTGAGCCAGCTCATCCTGCCAGCCTTCTCCGTTGGTCTTGATCTTCTCGGCAAGCCGCCAATGACTTGTCCCGGCCGACGTGCAGCTGCAGTCTTGGTATTCCGAGACGGGAAAGATCGAGGCATCCCGGAAGTCGGACTTGACCTGGCGCTCTTGCGCTCGAATGTAATGACTTAGGTCTGGATCACTTGCCAAGCCAGTCAGGCTCAACAAGGCGGGGCACTCACTACGATCAACTAGATCGAATCGTGGAATTCCCGTTCTCCTTCGTCTGGCCAAGGCCTTAGTACACATGCGTGACATGACGAATGGACCAGCCACTTTGCAATCACGTTGGGGGATGGGACACGCTCTCTTGGGGCTCCAACATGTATTCCAATGTTCGGTCCAGTATCCCGCTCGTAACACCACGGACCACGTCGAGCCGAAGTACGTGCTTGGATTCTTACAAACTTCCATTTGGATGCCCAGGTGATTGGAGATTTAAAGGTAATTTATCTATGCCATTGCTTTGTACCGGTACAATGCGGACTTCAAGTCAAGATTCCGGCTGTCATGTTTGTTGTAGAACAAAGCCTTGTCCAATTGGTGTTTCTTCTGTCCTGAGGCCATTGAACAAGCCTTTGGTCAGGTCCATTGTTGTCCAGGAATAGTTTCAGAACGGAGCAAGCTTTGTGATAACATATCCACGTATAGCAACCTAGGTCCCTGACGACATCTTGAAAGAGAATGCAGAAGCCGCTGGACACCGTCTCCGAACCGTAGTGCGTGCATGCCAAAAGCATTCTTCATTAGCCATGGCGCAACACCCCACTCTCCGGAAATATCCCCGGCCGTAGCGGCCTAGCTGTGTTGAATGATCAGCCTGTCGCAGACATGCATACTCGCGTGGTGTTACAATTGTCGAACTTGTGTACCCTTCGGGTGTATGGGTTGCTACCATTGGCCTATGTCGTTCTGCCATCGAAGGCAGCAACATGCGCCACCCCCAAAATGAACTTTTGTGCCGACGCTGGATCACATTGCTTGACGAATGATATGAGCAAACGTGGCTGAGCTGGGCTATGAATAGCGAGTTCTGAAGCTCCAGATCATACCAATGCACGTGCAAGCGAGGTACTGCTGCCTCCTTGGTTTCGGAACACGTAAAGCTGGTGTTAATTCCTACCTACCACGATCGCCATAGCGAGAGACGAGACTCTTCGTAACCGCATTCATTGATGTTGGAAACCATCCTGTGTGATCAAGTCCGCCTATTCAACTGCTTACCGTAACGCCGAGATCTAACTGGGGCAGTGGGAAATCGTGTTATGCTTTCGCTACTTAAGTATATTTCGACGATTCGGAGCCTCGAAATGCCGCACTCACCAACATACTCACCGACACTAACCAGGTCACCCTCACTAGACTCACTCTGCATGCCTGACGATGAAGACTTTTCTCTGGCTGCAGGACAAGGTGTTTCGCCTTCGCCTTCTACTGCCGCTACTGTTGACATCCTCCATGCAGTTCCAACTGGAGAGTCGCTCGTATTGCCATCAGCCTCTGACTCGACCACCATGTTGGGCTCAAGAGGACCAGCGATTCCAATCTACCAGTCCAAGTCATCCGCATGGAAGACAGCCTTCCTAAGAGACAAATGGATTTGGGAGATAACATGTGTTCTTTTCAGCATTTCTTGTCTTACAGCTATCACGATTCTCTCGTCCCGATTAGACGGCACCTGGCTTTCAAAATGGGCATTCTTCTTGCAGCCAAGTACTACTTTATCTATCCTTATTACAGCTACCCAGAGCTCGATGATGGTATCCATCACAGAGGTCCTCAGCCAGCTCAAATGGCTTCAAATGACACTCCCAAAGACTCAGCCGCTAGCAGATTTTGTCACCTTCGATTCCGCCAGCAGAGGCCCCCTAGGCTCACTCAGGCTCTTCTACACCTGGAAACCTCACTCAATAATGTTGCCTCCACTGGCCTATGCGGCATCCCTAATCACAATAGCTGCCCTGGCCATGGGTCCGTTTACGCAGGAAGTGATCAGTATTCAACCAGACAACTTGGTAGTGATGGATGGCATAAACTCCACCATTGCAGTGACCAACTATTATTACGGTTTATATAAACCCGGAGATCCTGGCCTGAATATGGAAATTGGTGGGAACGGAGATATCGCCGTTGGCACCTCGATATTGGGCCCTGGACTTGTCGTGGACGCGGACGTTCAAGGAGCCTTCTACAACGGCTATTACAATCTGGGAAAATCTTTCATCGATTTTAAATGCCCCTCCAGTAACTGCTCCTGGGAGACCTTCAACTCCCTGGGAGTTTGCACTACCTGCCAAAATGTCACGGACAAGTCACAATTCACTGGAGACTCGTACAGCGTTTCAGAGATAACAACTCCTGGGGGCTGGTCGATTCGACTCGGCGGCGGACCGTATGTGCAAGTAGTAGCTGCCGCAAATAGCACTCTGCTTGGTTTGCCATTGGAAACGCTTTCGGCTCATCTCGTGTCCATGGTTGTTGTGCAAAGGCCCACTCACCTTTACGGGCTTTTCGGAGATAAAACGTACTTTGTGACTGAGTGTTCAATCGACTGGTGCGCAAAACAGTACAGCAATGTCACCATTGTAAGACCATTCTCAATCACTTCACTTCTGTTTCTACAAATTGACTGGGATGTTAGACAAACGGTGCACTCCAAAAGGACTATTTCATTCAAGACGTGCCGCTAAAACCTGTTGCGGGTCAGGACCTCGGCGGCCTCAACACCAGCAGCAAGAGTTCCTCTGGGAATTGGGTCTTCCTGTTAACTCCCGATGCGAATCCTCAGACTGTGTCTACCCCCTTGCCACCTTTCGATCACAGTGTATTCAATGTGAGCATATACGACCATATCAGTTTTTCAATGCACTTCGTCAGCAAGTTCAATTTCACCAGCGAGTCTAGCACCGCGCTCTTCGGCGACGGGCAGGACGTGAGTTCCACTCTCTCGAATATCACTAACAGCGTCACCAACTCGATAATGCGGTCGAGTGATGAAACGATGGCCTTCGGTATGGTATGGCACCAACAGCCCGTTATTAAGGTTCAATGGGGGTGGTTGTCCTTTCCCTTGGCTGTGGTTATCTGCAGCGCCATCCTGCTTGCATCGATGATATTGGCGTCACAGCACTACGATGCGCCACATTGGAAGTCATCTCTGCTGCCATTCCTATTCCATGGGATTCGAGATTGGACCGACGACGAAGAACTTGATTTAGTAGAGGGTCGGCTGGAAAAGGTGCACTTAATGGAGGATAGGGCAAAGTCAAAGAAGGTTCAGTTGCGCAAAAGTCTGAAAGGCGGCAGGTGGTTGGAAGAGTAAACCAAACTCTGGTCGCTGAAGAGAATCTCGGAAAGCACTTTGCTCGGAGAGAAGATTGCTATGTTGGATACCCAGCTGCTCGGTGTGGACCGGCTGCTCGGTGTGGACCGTCAGGAGGGAAATTCCAAAGGCAAAAGACAGCAATGCAGAAGACGTTGTAGGGAAGCAACAAGGACCTGTTTAGCCAGAAGACTCCCAGATTGTTTACTACATTATTTCCTCATATCTACAAGTCTTCTCAAATCCCCAGCCTCTCAACCTCCAAGCTAGCCCACACAAAAGCCGCTTCCCCGAGCGGCGCATCAAACACAATGGGCCGGCCAGTATAATACTCGTAGGTGGCAGTTGAGTTCAGGCTGCACACGATAACAGTACCATTCCAACCCAGCGTGCCATTCCCATAATCCACAACAAATTCACTGGTGGTGTAATCATATGCCCGCAACGCCACATCCGCCAGGGGCTGGTTATCCTCCAGCAGGCCCAGCCGGAGGCCCTTGAGGATCGAGAAGATGTACAGCACCGTGGACGAGCTCTCGAGGAAGTTACCCTCGCGGCCGGGGAACGTAGGTAGCTGCCACCAGACTCCAGTCTCCTCGTCGGCGTACCGGGCGATGTTGGTCGTCAGCGTGGAGGCCTGGTCCTTGATGGCCGTCAACAACTCTGCACAGCTGCCATCCGCACCGCCGCCAGCACCGGCACAGTCCTCACTCCCGTCGGCAGTCAGCACCTCCCAGGCGTTAACCAGCCCGGCGAGGTACCACCCAAGACTCCGGCCCCAGACGTACGGCGACGCCCCCGTGGCATTGTTCGCCCACACTGCCGTCTTCAACGCATCATACCCGTGGACAACAAGCCCCGTCGACTCCTGAAAGCACTTCTCATACAGCAGCGTGATCTGCAGCAGCATGTCGGCCGCCGAGTACGCAGCGCTCGGCTCCTCCGCCATGTACGGCAGAAAGGAGACAGCGCCGTCGAGGTACGACCAGTACGGATACACATAGTAGAACAGGCCGCCCAGCTGGTTCCGGCGCTGCAGCGCGAGGGATGAGTTGAGAGTGTCGAAGGCGAGCGCCTCCGCGGCTGTCAGCTCGCCATCTGCATCTGGCGCCTCCTCGAGATTCGAGATGGCCTGGGCGACACTGAGGCGGTCCAGGGGCAGCAGCGCCGCGGCGGTGGCGTTGGAGAAGGCCGGCGCCGAGGAGACGCTGGCGATGATCTCGTCGACGTAGGACACGAAGTCTGCGACCTGCTCCGGGGGCGTTGAGGAGTTGTTCCCGTACAGGTCGAGCCAGGCCTGCGTGGACAGGGCCAGGATGCCGGACTCGAGCGTGCTGGTCGATGCTCCTGAGGGGACGACGCCGTGCTGCCTGCTGATGGCCGACTCGATCATCCGGGTCGAGAGCGGCTTGGAGGTAGCATTTTGCGCCGATGTGGACGTCGCGACGGCGGCGAGGGTGAGGAGCATCCCTGTCCTTGGAGAAGGCATGTTCGGACGAAGACTTGGGGATGACAAAGACGACCTTGTCTGCTTGGTAGGGACGGCTGGTGCGGACGGCAGCAGATCGAGGGATTCTATTGTCCGAGCCGGCATTATTCAAGACTCTTCCTACTTTCAACAATGACTCGCCACTTCATTTCCCCTGAGCGTTCGCGAATTCCCTCGTCCATCTCTTTCCAGCCCCCCCCCCCCGGGGGTTGTCGGATGTCAGCATTACGACCCTCCTGCGGGACCGGAGATCGTAATCTCTGGACTGAACTAGGTGATGCCGGCAGATCGCCGTGCTGTTAGAGCGTATAAGCAAAGCCTAATTGATTACCACTGCCCCCTCTGTTCACTCACAAAACATGCGTGGCTTTTCTTGGCCTCAAACATGGAGCAGCCAGACATGCAGTTACACGAAAATGAATGTTGTTGATAGGCTGTGCGATCAAGCGAATACCTGCGTGAAAGCTCCATTATACCAATATTTGTAAATTTATGGCAGTGTCGCCCTCCCTGTTTGCGGCCGGCATTGATTCTAGGAAGCCCATCGTCTATCATTATGAGGCGTACAATAATTAGCCACAAAGTCGACCTCCCCAGATAAAACGCCATGCTGACCCAGAGAGTTGTCATGATACCTCTTTGCAACGAAGGAAAAGAAGGGAGGACCTGTTCTGTAGGGAGAGCAGGCCAATCAGCCGTGTCGTCCCCTCTTGGACCTCAAATCCTAGGATATTGAGACCATGGACGCTGCTCTGTCCATTCCGCCCGTCGTCTTGCCGGCTGCTGCTCTGTCCTCCCCTATCCAGATTCATTACCACATGTACAAACAACAGCATATCTTCTTCTCATCATCATTGTCATCATACCCTAATCTGCAATGGTGACCCTCACTTCTTCCCAGAACACCAGGGTCACTACCCCCCGACGCCTTCCCATATCCAAGGCCCTCAATGTGCCTCCTCAGCGCACTCGAGGGTGAGGACCTGTTGACGAAACTGAAGCCCAGCTAGATGCTCGGCTTGGACGAGGTGCCCATTTCAACTTTCAGGCTACTCCAAGCTCTCTTGCTGACCCTTTACGAACCTCTGAGTCCGACCTGGAGGCTGCTGCACGATCTCTCCCGCGGAAGTCTGTCCTTGGATGAACCAGCGGTGTGAACTTTCAGGCTATCACCCGATCCGTCCCAGGGTAGGTTCTCCTTGGCTGGTCTTCGAAGTTCAAATCTAAGGCTGCTCCGCGATCTGTTCCGGGGCATGCCACCCCTCAGGCACAAACCTGCCCCACGGGTGCAACGGAAGGTCCACTATCTTCCACGATCGTTCTCCTTTGAGCTGTCGTTGCCTGTATCGCCGTGCCTCGACGGGCTAAGCGGACTACGCTGGGCCGTCGGAATGATTGCAGGACTGGCCGCTGGCATCAGCAAGGGGTTGTTGCCGCTCATGAGCGCCTTGCTCCCGAGCGACTTGTTCCGCGCGGATGGGCCGTCGGGCGAACTCAGCGGCACGAGAAACTGGCTCCGTCGCATCACTCCGTCAATATCCAAGTCGTTCTCGTCAGGCCCAGTGTCATCTCCTATAAAAGTCCAGCTCTCCTCTTCGGCATCGTCGTCCAGGTCGTCGGAGCCCGATGTCGCTGCTCGTTCGGCTGCGGCAGCATTTCTGCCCGCCTTCCTCTCGATAAGGGACTTGGCGTACTCCATGTCGCGGTAGATGCATTGGATGGCTGTGTCGACACCATTTTCCTGAGAACACAAGTCAACGGCTGATCCATATCGCCACATGGGCTGGCTTACTTACCTTGCGAATATTCTCCCCCAATACCCTCGCCTTGACAATCATCCTCTCCGAGTGTGTTGCCTCCCATAGAGCCCTTGCGAAAGAGTTCACACCCCACTTCCTGAGGAGGATACCGACACCGAGGTCATCGACGCGGTTTCCGAAGAAGAACTGATCGCCGAAGAAGGGACGCACTATCGTTGGTATACCGGCTCGTAGGCTCGCACCTGTTGTTCCAGAGCCACCGTGATGGGCCGCGGCGTCGATTTGGTTGAACAGCCAGTCATGAGGAGCAGACTTAATCGGAAATATCTCAGGTGGAAGGGGAATCTCAGTTGTGCCACCTTTTCCATCATGAGTCCCCTTGGTAGAGTTGTCGCCCTCAGCAGCGCCAGCCTTCTGGGCCTCCTCAGACTTTGGATCCAGACGATCGCTCCAACCCTTGCTGAGAATGCACCGCACATCCGCCTTCAAAACAGCGTCGATGATCTCGCGGGTGAACTTGGCGGGGTTGTCCATAATAATGCTACCAAATCCGACATAGACGATCTTTTTGTCGTCTTTCCGGGCCTTGTCGATAAAAGCTACCAGATCTGCTGGAGGCGTCCAATCCTTGCCGCCCTCATTGAGAAACCAGTAACCTGTGACACGGATCCAGTCGCTATAGTCGAGCGGCGGAGGCACGACGTGTTGAGAGAAATTATACAAAAAGGGAACCTTGTTCGGCTGCATCTTCTCGAGGCTGGTGTTTGGCAAGCCAAGTGTCTTGTTGCGCCACCGGTTGACTTGGTGCGCAGTGAACTTCCAAAAGACAGAATCGAAAAGGACGTATGTAACCAAGTTGTAGGCGCCTCCCATCTTTCGCTCAGGCATCATGAAGGCGTGCGGATAAGCTCTCGTCCTCGTCCATGGCATGCCAAAGGCCCGGAAATAGGGTATGCATAGCTTCTCGGCAATGTGGATGCCTGCCATGGCGGAGGGGCTTTCGATGAGGACATCGGAGCCTTTGCAAGCTAGCCAGCTGCTGGCCAGAAGGCCGTCCAGCCAGTTTCGCATAGTAGAGCTAGCTTCCCGGAGGAAAGCCACTGTGAAGGTGCCGTTCTCGATGCAGAGTCGCATGAGCTCTCCGGGGTCACCCTCAATAGGCGCGAACTCGATGCCGTGTCCCTCGATCCAGTCCTTGAACTCGGCGTGGGTGGCGATCTTGGGCTTATGACCTTCGGCAAGCAATCCTTTGCAAAGCGCAATATAGGGCTGTACATCACCCCTCGACCCAATAGTTAGGCAGGTGACGCGAAGAGAATTTTCAGGCTTGAAGTTGACAAAGGACGCCTTTGGATCATCGAAGATGATGGTCGGCCCGTCGGACACATTTGAAGTCTGGCGTGGGAGAGCGATCTCATGGTCCGGAAATTCGTCATGCCGAGCCTCCTCGAGCGCTTTGTGCTCTTCCTCCGCGTTCTGCGCGTCTTCCTTCTCTTCAGTGTCTAGTTCTTCGGATTCGCGCAGGAACTTTGCAGCCTCGATGCTCCTGAGTAAGAAGACGGCCAAGTCGTCGCGCAGCGCCGAGTCACCGAACTCGAAGAACAACTCCTCGTGACCACGGATCACAACTACCAAGCCAGCGTATCCGAAACGGAAGCCACTTGACTTTGTGACATTCTCAATGTCTCGGATCGGAAGAATCAGCTTGGTGCGAGACCCAGCAATGAGACTCCGAAAGCAGAAATTCCGGTCGCTCATGTAGACTTTGCCATAGAGTGGCAGCACACGCATGAAGTACCCGAAATAAGTCGCCCTTAGCCTTTCTGACCTGGGCAGGGCAAAGTGATCTTGGAAGCGCTGCTCAGCGACCTTGTCCTGTTCCTCGTCGTCGGCCTCGTCGTCTGTTCGCAACGCAGCTGGTTCGTCGTAGTGTCTCTGACCGCCCCTCCACATTCCAGACATCTTCCCGGCATAGCCCGCAGACTCGGTAGCGAGCAGGCCACCTACTCGTTTGGAGTGCCGGCCCAGGTATTCTGCAAAAGCGCCAACCCTCTGTAACGGATATGAGCCCATCTTGCTGATCGCCTGCAGTGTGGGAGTCGACGGGTTGCCTTCCATCTTGTCGCCAGAGGACAGGTCAATTGCCTGACCTGTGGTAGCAGCATGGTGCGGCCTCGGGTGGGTATTGATTGAGCCAGTGGATACGTGGTGATAGGGACTACGAGGCGATCCGCGCTCGTTGCCCCTCGTAGCTGAGGCTGACCTCCGGACCGTAGGGCTGTGGAAGACATCACTTCCCCTGAGGATCTGGCTGGCCGATTGGTCCATCTCCCCAGAGGTCGTCATAGCTGAGATGCTCGCTATGCTTGGGTCTTCGGTCGACTCGGCGTTGGAGTCCGTGGATGCGAACTTGTCTGCCCCAGATTTGCTGTCATCATGGCGATGTCTACTCGCTGACCGGCTGTCCCGGCTGTAACTCCGTCGAGGGATCTCTTGGCGGCTGGTGTCCCTGCTCCCTCGACCAAACTGTCGTATCGCGTCAAAGCTGGTCCTCGAGAAATCACCACTAGCGCGAGGCGAGGGGCCCGGCGGTGACTGGGGGGATAGGGGCGACAGTGTAGCCCTGACGTTGTCTCGTATCTTGGCAGTACGTATTGGCGCAAGGCCAGGCTGAAAGCCAGGCTGGAGTCCGGTCGGTGCGCTGCTCTTCGATGCCGGCACAGTTGCCGCGGCTGTTTCGTCGACAGTCGGCGGCACGTCAAGCTTCCTGGACTGGCTATCGTTGGTGGAAGATGTGGAATCCTCGATGAGGATTTTGAGAACCCCGATCGCCTCCTTTCCAAAGCTGAAGAACGAAAAGAAGTACTGATGAGTGTCAGTCATATGTTCAAACAAGAGAACATGCTTGTCGAGCCAGCGCCCTACCTCGTCAATAGCGTATGTCTCATCATTGTCGATCACACGTATCTTGCAAGTGTCCGCGAACTCCAGCATCTGTGTTTCTTCGATGTCAATAACATTCGCGATCGGCAGGCTGATCTTGACGCTGTCGCCGTCATTGTGACTCCGGAAGATGACCCGCTGCAAACACTTGACCCATTCCTTCGCGCTAGGTGCGCTGTCTGCCCGAAAATGATACGTCCTGTGGTCAGTCTCAACCGAGAAATGAAGGCCGTCCTTATCCTTGTCGGTAATCGTAGCAGAGATGCCGTATCTCAAGTCGATTTGGCCGTGGGGAAGATACAAATTCGAAGGATCGCGGAAGTATGAAAGCACATCGCCCTTGAGCCGGAACCAGTACCTGTTGTACTTGGGGTTTCGCTTGCCAGACTTGAATAGGTAGCCAGACTTGGTGACCTCGTGCTTGTATATTGTGAGCGACGTTTTCTCGGGATGTGGCTCGGGCTGACTGACCGCTTTCTTGGGGAGGTATGCGTAGAAGCAGATATGTTTAGATGTTATGTAAATATAGCCCTGCAGGAGCACACCTTGAAGTAGCCAGCACGGGTATTCTATCCCCATTGTCAGTTCTCGTCCAAAAGCCATGCCGTAGGGAATGTGTCCAACCTGAGATCAGCTCTTCCGGCTCCTCAAAGTCGAAGATCTTTTGCAGCCTCTTCGAGAGTTCGGACGGGCCTGGGTCGGTGGCCTCAGATGATTCGTCCCTTCGATCAATCGAACGTCGCTCCATGTCAAAGCTTTGGCGTGCGGACATCTCAGCGCGTGCATCAAGCATCCGGCTCATCATCGGCGCCAGCCGGATTTCTTCGTTGGCCTTCCCATCGCCCGCGGAGGACTCGGGCTCTGACTCTTCCTGTATTTGGGACACGGCTTCTTTGCTCTCCCTCTTCGAACGACTCTTGGTCGACAACCTGGACAATATCGGAACTGACTTCATCAACTTGCTGTCACTGAACTTCCGGCGGTGGTGCTTGGTGGTCTTGGACGGAGGCTGCTTGAGCACTGTGGTCTGTGCCAGTTTCCCTGTGGCATCCCCGTTCTTTTGTCTGGGATGCGCTCCATCATCATCGGACTCGTCTGCGTCCTCTTCCTCGCTGCTGTTGCCCTCGAACCTATCGTGGAAGTCGACCTTGGGGCCGGCGGCAGCAATGAGACCGAAGATGCTCTGATTCAGGTTCATGAACGACTGGTTGCCATTACCGAGCCCGATGGGCAAGACGTCCTCCTCCTGATCGTCGTCCCCATCTTTCTGTTGGAGCTGTTCCGGGAAGTCCATGCTGGACAGGTGAGGGGGCCGTCGCTTTTGGAGCTTTCGGTGCGATACTCGGCGGCGGGACTCGTCTTCGGAATGTCGGGAGGGAGACCAGGCACCGCGTTGCCGGAGTGGTTGAAGTATAGTCGAGGTCGTATTGGCGTCTCTTTGTTGGTGGGCACCTTGTCTTGCGTGTGCCTGGGGGCCGGCAGGAGGTTGTGGGGGGTTCGGAGACTGAGGCAGATCGGGCTCCATTGTCTCGTGGGTCGGTCTAGGGAGACCGCTGCCTAGATGGGCAAAGGATGCTGCAAGGAAGGCTGGGGTATAAGCTCCTAGTGGATGACGCTCAGGTGGGACGAGATGCAGCGCTTGTTGGACAACAGGGTTGAGCTCTTGTCATGCAGCTTTCCCGGAACGGGTGTGATTCACGATGGCCGATAGACTGATACTGGAACTGCGGGAGGCAACAGCTGACGGGGATGGAGAGATCCAGGACAGAAGCTGGGTCGAGTGATCTGCTGGTCCCGGCCCGGACAAAGAGTCGCAGCCACCAACTGGCAACGCGTGTGATAGATGGAGGCCGTAATGCGGATATAGACTTGTCACGCACCCTGTCTGAATAGCTGGTCTGCTGTACAACGGATGTATGGTCACAAGCCAGGCTGACTATCTGAAATTCGCCTGGGGATTCAGAGAATGATCAGCGGTGGCCAGGGCGATAGAGATCTTTGATCGGAACGAGTGGGATGTGCTGCTGTTCGACTAGAGGACGAACAGGCACATGGAGGTTCGGGACGAGGCCAGGAACAGGGGGCCGAGGTATAGATGCTGTACAGGCAGTATTTTTAGGAATATCGCCAAGTCTGCGGCGCAGGTAGGAGACGCTTTGGGCCCGGAAGAGTAGGAATGGCCCAACAAGAGGGCTCTGCTGTGTTGTATTCGAGGCGAAGCAGGGCGAGTACCATCACCGGGACCCTGACTGACGGCACGATCTGGGTCGGGGGACCTGTGACGACTTCGGATGGAGTGATGGAGTCGGCATGACAGATAGCGAACGAATGACCCCAGTGTCGAGGATTGACGATTCCGTCATTGGCCGGGCTGCAACTGTCTGTGGGTACGGCAAGACCCACCCGCCACTTAGCGCTCTTCTCCTTATCGATTAGAGCCCAGGCGCCCAGCGGCGCCCCCAAGCTGTGGGACTCGGTGACGCGGGAGGAGCTCCCAGCTGACAGCTATCACATGCCAGAGGGAAGTCATTCGAGCTCTGCTCTGACCAAGTCGCCTCGAACGCCTCAGCGCCTCAAAGTCTCTTCGCCTCATCACAACCTGTGTTCCTCGGCTACAAGCACACGTAGACTACTCCCCAGACTGTGTGTGGAGAACACTCCTGGATATGGAGGATACTCGATAGGCAGCTAGAGGAAAGATTCTGCTTCCAGGGGTGCCCCATCCTGCCTGGTATCTTCCAAGCCACCAGCTTCTGGGTTGTGGCGCATTCCGGAGTAACCTCAGCTTTCTAAACCCAAAGGGCCAATAAGATTTTGGTCTAGGACTAGCGACCTCAAACCCTCTGCGAAGCCAAGGATGCCTCCGAGCCTATGCGATCATTGTTCACAAATTGACTTTGGTCTGCTGAGGCTGCTGACTGCTAGTGAACTGGTGGCCCTCACCGAGGGTCACCCAACCACAGACCGCCAGAGCAAGTTGTTCAAAGTCTCACGTGGAGGGCCGAATTGGAATCTCGGCCTACAGAGCAGGATAGAGACGGAAGCGGCGTGCCAGCTCTGCGCTGCCATACGCCATATACTGCACAGAGCCGTGGCCAGCCAGCCCGTGGTACGACATCAATGGGCAAGGACACAGAACCATGGTCTGATGTGCGTAGCATTTATAAACTTGGCTGGCACCATATTGCCGTCCGAAGTGATTTTAGGGAACGGCCGTCCTCCTAGTGTCCCAATTCAGCATCTCTCCCTGAAGTGGGTGCGGCCGTGGGATGATGTTTGCCAGTCACCGGGTCAGATCAAGGTGCCCCGGCAACCTGGTGATGACAGGGAAGTTTTAAGCCTCTATTCATGCTTTCAACTCAAGTCGCAAGACATGTCAATAAGTGATGTGGTTCAAAACAACAAACCGGGGCCAGATGCTGAGCTTTTCGGTGGAAGGCTGGTCCCAGAGATCATCGATCGTCGACTTCCACGACAGTGGCTGGAGGATTGCCTGTCGAATCACAGCGACACCTGTGGTAGACCTCTGTCAACTCTTCCGAGGTGCGTAAGATGTCGTAGCCATCATACTCGACTCGGACCTGCTTGGTGCTCTAGCTCCGCTGACAACGGCCACGAAATCAGTGAAATGAAGATATTCCGTCTTATCGATGTTGAAAGCGCGAGAATAGTTGAGCTTCGTCAGGTCGACCTCAGATCTCTTAAATACGCCACTCTAAGCTATGTATGGGGAGGGCTTCAAAAGAATGGCCTAACAGTGGCGAACTCGAAGGAACTCCAGGCCTCAGGCTCGCTGGCCGACTTGCCCAAGTCTAGTCAAGACGCAATTTGCATCACCAAAGATTTATTGATACCATTTCTTTGGGTTGACGCGTTTTGTATCATCCAGGACAGCGATACAGACAAATCGGCACAGATCAGTAACATGGGCAAGATCTACTCTTGCTCGGTTGTTACCCTTGTTGCTGCGATGGGACAGTCTGCTCATGCCGGTCTGCCAGGAGTTACATCTCCACGGGAGTCTACTCAGATGCCTATAGTCCCCAACGGCACCGGCCTGGGTACTTCAGTTGAGCTTGTCACAAGACTAAATCCGAGCATTGGGCCCTACAGTCATCCTACCGAAGGAACTGTCTGGGCATCACGTGGTTGGACATTCCAAGAACAAGAGCTCTCAACTCGTCTTCTTTACTTCTTGCATGGACAGATTCTCTGGAGCTGTGCGAATGATCATCGAAGCGAAGAGACACACTCGGAAACATCAATAGCAAAAGCAGCGTGGCTCCAGAACCACAGCCAGCCACATTTATTCGAGCTTCGTTCAGAGCCGAGCAAGAAGGCTTCTGTGTGGAATATCGATCGAACATAGAAGATGATGGTGCTGGACTTCTCCAACCGAAGTCTTTCGTTTCCTGGCGATGCACTCGATGCTGTCACTGGAGCACTACAGCTCCTCCAATCTGTGACCGGTAGAGAATTTCTGTGGGGAATACCTCGCAGGGGAATTCAAAATAACCTTCACTGGGGTTTTCTGGCACAACCGAAAAGAAGGACGTGCCTGACAACCCTACCCTCGACTTCTCTAAACTGTCGTGTCGGATATCCGAGCTGGTCCTTGTTGGAAAAAGGAGCTCCTAGACATTTCCAGAATGTCTCAAGACAGATTAGGCTCCAGAGTGGAGGCCTAGAGGGTAAAAGAACACATTGTATACTTAAGGGTTGGCTACTCAAGCCAAATGCAAAGTAGGGACCTACTGGCTAACAAACACACGCCAAATGAATCTGATCTCTACATTTCAACAGTCCTGGCTGGGGTGGGAACACTTCTACCTGAGTTGGATGCCTCCCGCATGGGATTCGAGGTGAGTGCAACAAAGCTTTTCCTGTCTGCCAGAACACATGGCCTTTTGGCTGTCGCATGAAATCTACCAAACTCAGTCTTCTCTTGCATATGTCTACTTGGAATTCTATTCATTGTTGACTAAGAACTAATTTCATTGGGGATGCAGCCGCCCTGATCAGATGCATTTGATCACATGCTTTGTTCTAAAGAACAGTCCTCCACGCTTAGAGCTTGCTGCCAGCGAGCGCCCTAGAGATTTTGATCATAGAGATTTTGAAGCTGTGAGAGCGCCATCACTCGACGAAGTCGAAGTTATCTTGCAGAAAGGGAACAGGTCTGCGGCGGATATACCAGATGATCAATATCTCGTGTTCAAGACACAACGGGCAAGGTTCCCAGCAACGAAGAACGTCCCGGGCCACCTGAGCGCTTATTTAGGCATCCGCATGATCGATGGGCCAGGCCAGATGGTCAAGACAAAGATCCTCGACAGGTGCAACCACATCGTGGGAGAGTACGTAGCAGAGCGCATTGGAGAGCTGGAACTCGAGGAACGTGTGGAGCGCGACTTCCTTTACTTAGCTTGTGAGTACAGCCGTGGAAAAGGGGGCAAGACTGTGCACGTGCTCGAGGTCGAGCAGAAGGACGGGATATGGTACCGAGTTGATGCTGCGGATATCGATGCGGAGGCATGGAACGAGGCGGTTGTGAGCGAAGAACTAGTCATCCTTGGTTAAGGAGGCGGTGGGGTGATGTGGTTGGCCTTTCCACAGGGGTAACCTGAATAGCCTGACCGTACTGTCTTTGCACTGCCTTCTCCGTGACCCTCAGGCAGACCCACCTTTGACTGCTGCTTCTACACCTCAACCTTCTCCTCGTCTTCCAGCTTCCACCGCTATTAAGCGTAGGTCCCAGGGGGTTACTCACCAAGTACCAAGTGTATGACTGATGGCGTCCTTTCCCTCTCTTCTCTGACAGTTGGCATCTCATGGCCCAGCATAAATTAACGGCCTCGTCTACGGATCTAGATACTTTGCAGGTCTTCCAGGAAACCTATTGTAGAATCAGCCATAGCAATGTAGGTTCTTACAAGGACTAAAGCGGAAGCGTCGGCATATTGACCGGAGAGACCGGAAACAGCTTTTAAGAATGCCGATGCCAGGCTGGGCGGCTGTGCTGGTGAAAGTGGCATTGCAGTATACTCGAGTTGTGAATTATGGGAAGTGGTAATGGTGCATCTATGTTTTCAGATGTGGAATATCCACACTGCGGCTCCTCAACCCCGTACTTTAGCGCCATTTACTAAGAAACCCGCACACCAAGCCGGCACGAGCCATCAAGAAAGGGGTTTAAGGATAACTTCGTCACTCAGAAAAGAAACGCATCAAGCAAAGAGATTGTGGGGTGGCGAAAAGTGGAGAGGATGAGCGCATTGCCAAGTCGATACGACCAAGTCGGTACCACTTTCTCTTTTTTTAGCGCTCGTGTTTAACAAGGATCCTGAGCACACCGACTCAGAACAAGGCACGTCCCTAGAGGACCGAACTCAAGGGACGCATATAAAGAAGCATGATAGAAACGGACTTGAACAATGGAAACAACAGGTCCAACTCATCACAAGTTTTCAATCTAATACATCACACGACACTCGTTAGCCCCAACATCACCACCAACACAACTACATTCAACCACTTACACCCAAAATGAAGACCACCGCCGCATTCGTCGCCGCCCTCGCCTGCGCCAGCAGCGCCTTCGCTCAGACTGAGCAGTACTACAACCTGGTCGCCTCCGCACCCGGGGAGACCATCGACGGCGAGGCCCTGAAGCCCCTCGACCGCTTCTGGCACATCGGCACCCAGTCCAACTCCTCGTGCGGCGACACGACCCCAGCTGTCACCATCATCGATGAGGCGCTGGCAGTGTACAACGACGGAAAATCCAACCAGCAATACGGTAAGTGAACTCCCCTCAACCTAGCATGTACACACACACACACGGCGCAGCACCCGCCCGTCCTTTCTAGCAGTGTGCGCAACAATAGCTGACATGTCTGAAAACGAAAAGCATACGTCGATATCTCCGGCGCAGCCGATGGTCTCCTGGCCCTGACCCCGGCGGGTAGTCCCGGCGGGGTTCCCGGCGGGGCCCCCGCTGGACCCTTTGCCCTGATGGGCGCCGAGAAGGACCAGATCTACCTGTACTACAGCGGCGCCGAGGCCGCTGACAAGAAGTGGCTGGCCTGCCCCGGCGAGGCCGATGGCGAGTACTGGGTCTACCCGGAGAAGTCATACGCCAAGCCGGTCGGCAAGGACAAGTGCACCGTGTTCGAGGTCAACGCCCAGCAGATCGAGCAGCCCACCCAGAGCTGCACCTTCTACTAGGTTCCGGTGGTAGGCAGGAAGGGATGTCAGGCCACATAGCTTGGGTGGACAATGGCACTTCGTAATGAGCCAGAAAGTTTGTTCTTGTACATAAATAAACTTAATCCTCATCGAGGGATGAACCTAATGTTCGAGTTGATCTTCCCCGGATTGTCCAGCCACTTGCAAAAGGCATCAAACGCCACACTTTATTCTATTTAAAGAGCCATGTAATTTGGAACTCTAAGGATCCCACCGTGCGGTTATTTGCCGAGATGAGAACCACAAAGGCTTCGCTGGGAAACAAACAGTGGACAGTAATAATAAGCGGACCTGATCAGATCAACTGAATAATGTAGACTATGAGCAAGCTGAACGACTCCCGTCGGTACCTCCTTGTGGGCCCAGATTCAATCTGTGCAACCGCTAAAATCCCAGCAGAACAGGACGAAGATCTGCATAGCAAGGTATAGGTACCCCTGTAATGACTAGGTTCCATGGAGAGTGACCACCACTCGACAGCAGCTGGCGGATATACATATATCCAGCTTATTGAGAGGTCTCTTTCAGCTAGCACACGGGCGACACTTCTCAGATGGAGTGATTAGCACGAGACATGATTTTGCAATCTGTATTAATGTAGAGTGTTTACAAGCCGGACACTTTCGACATTACTCTAGACAACCCCGTCAAGCCCCATTTCATGTGCAAGTGATGTGCACTTGGCGCTAAATGCTTTTTCACTATTTCCAACAAAGGTGTGCCAGTCTACATCCATAAGCACACCTTGCCTGAGGCTGTGCCACCAACAACCCAGTTCTGGGACGGATGCAGATGCGCAACGGCCGGCACAGCGGTGATGCCGTCGCCGTCTAGTTGGGCTAGCTGCTCGCCGTTGGCGTCGTAGACATCCACGAATCTGTTCATGTTTCCAATCGCGAATTTCTGGATGCCGTCTGTTGGGCGCCGCTGCCATTGCGGTTTCAGGATCGTGACCCACCTCCCGGTCTGGTTGTTGTGTTTGACGATGCTCGATGGCTTCATTTCCTTCTCCGAGATCTTGTGCCCCACCTTCCACGAGGTGGCATCGCTGAAGTCGTAAATCTTGATGGTATCGTCGTAGGAGCTGGTGGCGATGTGACCGCCGGGGCTCCAAGACGCATGTGAGACTGACAGCCGCGACACATGCTCCTCGATCAAGGCTGGATGCCGCGATTCGCCTTTGCCTGAGATCTTTCGCATATCCCATATCTTCATGGTGCGGTCGAGCGACGCTGTTGCAAAGAGATGGGGAGCATGAGGGTGTAATGCGAAACCACCAATTTTGGCATCGCTGAGCTCCCAGATCTCTGCGTCGTCCTTGGTCCGGATGTCGTATCGACCGACAGATCCTGAAAGTGTTGAGAAAACAATGGTGCTGGCGTCACTCTGGGCCATGTCGATCGCGCTGATAGGCAGGTCGTCGTCATCGCCGGGTGCAAATATCTGTACCGAGACTGGGGTGCCAGCACCAAGGTCCAGTTTCCTGATTGAGGAGTCGTATGAAGCCGTGTAAACTGATTTCAGGTCTGTGAGTGGGAAGTGAAATGATGAGATGGTTCTTGTGTGTGTCTTGAACGCTGCAATCACAGGATCAGGAGTGTCGGCGTCTTCGTCGTCATCATCGACCTCCAGAACCTCCTGAGAGGCATCAAAAATACCCATGGCGCCTTCTTTGTCTCCAGCGAAGATGAGTGGCTTCTCCTCGGTTGGATGGAACCCCATCGAGTAAATGCGCTGTGGCACAATTTTAATGTCTGCGGTGCGTTCAAGTCAGCTGCCAGCCCAGACGCCAGCGTTTGAGTGATCGCCAACCCACCATTCACAGCCCACTTGTCGTAAAGTTCCAGGTTGTTCATCTTCTCCCTCATTTTCCGCAAGTCCTCGTCCGTGGTCTCCTTTATGTCATCCTCGTCGAATGTTCGCACCCCGGGTTCCGCACCCAGCCTTGGCAGAGAAATTAGACCTGTGACTGCATCGACCCCATTTGTGAACTTGCGGCCCTCGACCAGGATGTCGCCGAGGTTCAAGTCATCGTTGACTCTGGCTTTCTTTGCCGGCCTATCCGGAGGCAAAAGCGAGGCAGGCACCGAATCTTCAGCTTCGCGTTTTGGAGTTTCGCCCTTGAGACGCGAGCTTGCCCGAGTGGGCACAACTCTCTCCCTCTTGGGCTGCTCTCGTTTCTCCACAGGTTGCCTCTTAGGCCGCGGACGAGATTGAGGCTTTGGGGGTGGAGGCGGTGCGATCCTTGAGGCCGTATTTGAGAGGTCCTTGAGGATCTCATTGTTTGCCTTGATATTTTTCAGGCGGCGCGCCTCGAATGCCGACACGGCCTCTTTCTCCTTCTTTACAGGCATTCTCTTTTTATTGAAGAACAACTTAATTGCGAGACAGTACGTTTTGTAGATCAGGAGGTACATGAGCCGTAGGGGCGAGAATGAGAAAGAAATGTGTGACGGGCGGCAATGCGCGCGGTGATCGATGCGTCAAAGAAAAAAAAGCACTTTAAATGTGACGCGCCGGACCGCGGCGGCGAGACGCGAGTGGCACACGCTTGCACGTTCCTGGTGAAGGCCGGATGGGGGCCTGGGAGCTGCATGGAGGTGAGCGGACGGAATGCAGTGCAGGGGTTACTGATAGAAGGGTGGCCCAAGCGCCCCAGGCTTCTTATCGACAGAAATTTTGGAGCGCGCCCCCCAAATATCATTCCCGGCATCATTCTCCTTAGCTGCGATACTCCGCAAAGCGTACTGCCTCGCACTCAGGGCATCTCCGGACTGTAAATGTCTGCAACTCTTACGCCCTTCCTGTTCCACACACGGACGCTGGCCCGGTTCGTCGTAAGAGCCGGGCCCGTAGCAGCGCCAACTCGCCTCGCCCGATCACTGCACGCCACCCCGACTTGTCGACGACGGAAAGCCGAACGCGACCCAATCCCCTTCGAACTGCCACCCGAGCTCGAGAACCCGGACGCGTTCGGAGGCACAATCACGCCGCTCGAACGTCAGGCCTTCGAAGAGATCTTCCAGGAGATCAGCGAGAAGGGCAAGAGCCTGCCCACCGTCACTCCAAAGAAAGACAACGCGCCGGACCTCGCACAGACAGAGCCAAAGTTTCTGAAGGCCCTCTACAATGGCGGCGCGTTCGATGTTAGTGCGATCATGCAGGATGCTGCCGAAAGGCAGTCAGGGTCCCCTCCAAGCGTCAGTGGGCTGGACCCCCTGTCCCCACTCGAGGCGACTTACTCGGCTGCCGACCGGGAAGAGGCTCTCTTACAGTTCCCTCCGAGCCTCAGGCGGGCCGCGAGGACCGCTTATGGCATGATGGAGTCTGCGAGAGACCTCCCCGTCGCCACGGAAGGTGGCGGCCAGGAAGAATTGGGGTTGCAGATGGACGAGATGGACGCAGTGGAGGCTGTCGCGTCGACCGACAAGCTGGCGAGGAAGGTGGAGATGGAGGCATTGCGCCGGGACGCAAGGCTCACAATCAAGGCCGAGATGGCAAAGGCCGAGAACGACTTCGCGCTCTGGGACGTCGTTGAGAAGGAAGTTTTCACAATGGTCGAGAAGCTGGGGCTCGCGGCATCGCAGCCGGAAACAAAGCCTGAGAAGCAGAAGCGGAGAAAGAAGAAGAAGGCGGCTGCAGAAGATGAGAGTGCCGATGGTGCTGCTCCGGAGGCCGCTCCCAAGCCTCTTCTCAACATGGACACCTATGGGCCTATCTACCCCATGCTCCTCCTCGATGCCCTAAACATGTTCGACAAGAAGTTCTCCCGGCCTTCGCCCCTGGCCTTCTCCCTCCTGCCACGCATCAAACAGCTTGGACTTCCCTCATATGTGCTCGGCGTCAGCACATCATTCTACAACAAGTTACTGAGCGTCATGTGGGAGCGTTTCGGCGACGTAGGAGGCGTGTTCTCGCTCCTCGAAGAGATGCGACACGCGGGACTGCAGTTTGACGAGGAGACCAAGTCGGTCCTACACCGAATGGACTATGTCCTCCGCTCGGCGGAACGCGGGGAGAGCGGGTATTTCGTCAAGAAAATGATGCAGATGCCCGAGTACGAGCCCATCATGTCGAAGAGGATGTCGAATTGGGTAAGACATATTGATTGGAATATCAACCACCGCCAAGGCACATTAAGAAATTAGCACAAGGGGCACTTATGGGCCAGCTAAAACCATAGGGCTATACGCCTAGTCAATCTGAACAGGGCCGCCTCTCAATGCCTGCAATGTCTGCCGAGCAACGTTGTTTGCGTAACAGAAAAGAATCTCAAACCGATACCACATGAGCTCCTTGCCTTTGATGACTCGATGTTGAAGCGTCCGGTCCGTCGCCTCACGCCTTGACTGCTCTCACAGTACATGACAAGCTGAGCAAGTGAGGTCATATTGTGTTACGATCCTCTACAAGGCTTCCGAAATTTCTTCTTACGGCAATATAAATGCGAATACGATTAAGAAGCGCGGCCCTGCGGTTGAAACAGCGGGCTGTGCTTAGGCATTGACTGCCAGGAGCCAATCACCTAGCTCGCTACTTGTGACCGGCTATGATGCATGGAACAGACGAGTGTCAACATCTGCTTCTCCTCAGCATCATGGGATACGTTGCCGTAAAAGGCTGCTCTTATATATATATGCAACTTTTGCTGCAAATGTTGTCTTTTTTTTCTTTTCTTCCGGTGTCAATACTTTATCATTCCGAAGCTGTTAGCACCCGGTCGTCGCACCTCCTCTCCGAAACCTTTCTACCATTCATACAGAAATGGGTAGGTAAAATCCCGTATATAAGTGGATCCAAAGCTGACAGGCGGTTCAGGGCGCTTCGAAATCACCCACTCGGGCCCAATCCCCGCTGGAGTGGACAAAGAGAAGGCAGTAGCGGTGCTGCACGATCACGACGGATACTTCCGCGCAGCAGAGCACTATAAGGAGCACAAGGAGCTACCGAACGACAGCGGCAAAGACCACAAGATCCCTTCAGCAATTCAGTCCCGCAGCGCCGGCTCCGCGGCCGGCGTCAAGGTCTACACTGTGCGGAACGACGTGCCCAACCCCGTCTTCGACTCCAAGGTCAACACCGAGTACGTGGTTGTCGATCTGGTAGATGGGTTGTGGTATCGTGCCAGCTCGGCTATGGGGGTTGTCAACGAGGGGTTGTGGACGGTGGAGGCAGGGCCGGATGGGTTGGAATTGAAAGTGAGCATCCAAGTTGAGTGCAATGCGATGCTGAAGGGACTGGTCAAGGGCCAGGTTCAGTCTGGTGCTGAGGGGATTTCCAAGAACTTGCTCGCGGTCATGGATTAGTGACGGCGATCCCCTATGCGTAGCTTCAATTGTAGGCATGTCAAAAGGACATGTTGAGACCCAATGATTATGTGTATGCGTTACAGAAGACGTAGCCTACACAGTAGCTTGGACCAACACGGCCCCCCAGATCAGAATAGTTCAATTATCTATTTGCTAATTAGAAAATCACAAATTTGGTTTATAGGTATATAAACACAGGTCTAAATACTGTACGGTAGTTTCTTACCGCCATGATCTCGGCCCCATAGGCCCACGTTCTCAGGGGCATGCACGGCCCCAGCCAGTCGAAATAGCGCAGCAGTCGGCACCTTTTTCAACCAAAGATTGTTAGATTAGGCAAGAATTAAAGCTGATGTAGCCATTTACGTTGATACCGAGCATGCCCTATACTTTAGCGAAGTATTTGTAAATTGCCAGGCAAAATTTTATGTTCTCAATAATACGGTATGATTTCATACTTCCACTTAGTCCTTGATCTTCCCCTAAACATCGTCAGGGGTCGAGATGGATGCTTCAGTGGTTTGGAGGCAGTAATGAGAGAAGACCTCATTGGTACATTGTCATCTTCTTTGGCTGTGCATCTAATCAAAGAGACACTGTTGAAATCGGACCAGTCGTAGGTGTGCAACTCCCTGCATGTCTTGTCATTTCCCATTTCAGATGCAGCTCGAGATGCAGCATACATAGGTATAAGCACTAGGCTTTACCAAGAATGCGCGGTATGTATTCCTTATCGCATTCTCACGTCAGCGGCGTCCGGACATTGTTGTGCAGTCGTCGCACTCGTGTTCTACTCGTGACATGTGTGCGACCTCTTCCCCTCATTTTAGAAACCAGCCTATACGCACCACGGCCATCTTCGCTACTGAATGTAAACCTTAAGTTTCCAAGACCCGAGGTTTCCAGATATACAAATATCACCATGGCAAACCCGACGAACTTGCCTTCTCGTTATGAGATCCGCAAGCTTGAGCCGGAGCATTCACAATGGGTTGGTGCTATAATGTGCCACAGCAATGTGTTCCACAGCACCATCTTTCCCAACGTTTATCCAGAAGCCATGGGCGCTCGTTTCAACAACATGATGAGAGCCGTCCCCTATCTCGTGAATCACCAAATCAGCTCAGGCCTGTCTATCGGTGTGTTCGATAAGGAGTACCAGTACAGGAAGGCTGATTCCGCGCTGACCAACGGCAAATTCTATTGGGACCCCGAACACAATGATTATTCGGGGGAGGAGCTCCTCGAAGCGATGGATTTCCCTCTCGTCAGCGTCGCTCTTTCCTATGATGGTATTGACGCCCTAGACTCGACCCGCATGGCGCCGTTGATTGCCACTCTTCCTGTCTTTGGAACTTGCTATGACGAGCTTGACAACCTGGACCCCCGGCCCTTGGACAGTTGGAGGCCAGCGAAACGGCGAGGAGAGATCCTCATGCGCAATGCGACCAGCACGAGGCATGAGTATGAGGGAAAGGGAGTCATGGGCGCCCTTGCCAGGTATCTCATGCGAGACGCCGCGGGAAGGGGGTACAAGGCGATCAACATTGAGTGTTTTAACGATGCTGTGACGCATGTTTGGTCGGAGCCCCCCAGCCCTTTCAAGGGGGAGATCATTGCTAGTTTCAGAACCGACGAGTACGAGGAGGACCAGGATGGGAAGAAGGTTAAGCCATTTGCCTCAGCGAATGCCATAGCGAAGCAGTTGATTACCAGAGTCTGGACAACGCTTTCGGACTCATGATCATAAAAGATTATTTGACAAGGAATACACGATCTTACCTTTTTCGAACGAAGTAGCAATTGCGCCCGGTCATTCCAATGATGGTGCAGCGAGCACACAGCCTTGGAAGGCCCGGTTTCACACTACCTATGTACTGGAGGTAGACAGAATAAAGAGGCGCAAAGAGAAGTACACCGGCCCTGAAATGAGAAACAGTCCCAACACATTGCTGAGTGACATTGACCAAAAAGTCACTGGCTCCATACCGCAAGAGACTGTAT
The DNA here is from genome assembly GCA_014872975.1 of Diaporthe citriasiana. Lineage (NCBI taxonomy): Eukaryota > Fungi > Ascomycota > Sordariomycetes > Diaporthales > Diaporthaceae > Diaporthe > Diaporthe citriasiana. The sequence goes on along the minus strand of JADAZS010000051.1, from coordinate 29,075 downwards.
CATTTGGGTTGACAGACATCTTCTAAGCAGAAGAAACGACCCTCAAGGATCTTTTGAAGTGAGTCCGGCGAGACGATACCTCCCTGCTCATTATCAAGCATCTCGGCATTCCCAGGGGTCGATACATCTCACAGTTACAACCAATCCTGAACTGTGACTTCTATACCCGCGTCCTTCGGTAGACAATGGCAGTCAATCACCACATCTACACCAAACAACAGTCAGATCCTGATGTGTTACATACAAGTCATTACTTCGTAGTAAATGAGCATGATGTGACACTCGGAAACTCGTAGACATCACCACAGAAACAGCTGCTGAATTTTAGAAGACCAAGCGAATTTTCTTGCCACGGGATCATCGAAGTTTTCATCCAGTTTTTCTCATGAAGAAGTCATGAATCGGCTACCATATCCCCTGGCTGCTTGGACAGGCGAGTCACCACTTGAGAGCAAGCTATGAGGTTCATTCCAGCGGCGTGGTCCAATCAACGCCCTGGCCGAGTCCATCCTCAACACCAACCCTCCCAAGCAACACCTCGAGCAGTCTAAAAGCAGCACTAGGATTATACTCTGGTAACTCATGACCCGCCCCAGCAACATCCACAAACACAACACCCCTCTCATAGGCCCAGGTGCCCGTCTCTCCCGCCTGCCCGGTGAGGCTGGCATTCCCCGCGGCAGAAGGAACGATGAAGGTCCGGGCGGGCTCAGCACTAAAACCTGTTGCTCCTCGCCAAGTTACGTTCTGGAGGGCGAACAAGGTGCCCACTGACGGGATCAGCATATCCAGCGCTCCGTTGAGAACCAGATTCAGCGGCACCCGGTCGAACACGGCCGGCAGAGCGCCGAAGGACGCTGGGGGAGCCAGGTCGCCGCCGCTGCCCGGGCCACCCGTCGCGCTGTCGTTGACAAAGACAGACCTCGAGCTGCAGGTGGAGTAGGAGACCTGTGGGGCGTTCATTGCGCGCTGGACCTCGGTCTGGTTGAAGTAGCCTCCTAGGCTCGTGTCGGCGGTATCGTAGGTGTCGAGCGGGTCGTGAAGACTTGGGCATGTATCTGTGATGTGGTCGACATTGAAGCAGGGGTTGACAAGAGTGGCGGCCTCTGTGACATAGTTCCGGAAGGGAGAGGATCCCTCGTCTATGTCAGGCCTGGTTGGCATAGGACCCGTCGTGGGAAACTTTAAGTACGTGTCGAAGAATGACGTATAATTGTACTGCTCTTGATGAATGTTGCGGATCTCATCCTTGAATGTGGAATTCAGACGCAGAAATGCTTGGTTATTCTCGACAAAGTTGAGCATGGGGACTGGGGCTTGTCAGCTTGGCTATAGTCCAAAGAAGACGGGCCATTAACAGTGAAGGATGCAAGATTATTCTAGCATGGGTAGAGAACAGGGGTAAAGTGACAGAGTTGCGACGAAGGAGACCAGATTGCTTACTCTCAACAAGGGCTACGTCTGGGCTTATTGCCGGGTCAACGAGCATGGTCCCCTGGACATTGTAGTACCTGGGCTCCGTGTTGTTGGCATCAAGCATCGCCTGCGCGATATAAGGGATATATTTCTGGTGATCATTAGCATTCTCCCGATGATTGGCAGTGGTAGGTATGATGTCCTGCATAACTCACGCCAGCATAGCTTTCTCCTGTGATGTATACCTCCCGGTTCGTCACGTTGAACGTGTCGACAAAATTCTTCCAGAAACCCAAGAACTGGTCAGCGGTGTCGTCCGAGCCGTATGCAGTGGGTTCGCCCTGAGAGAAACCCGCGCCGACTGGCTGGTCGATCCACACCATGTTCGTGAGCTTGGTCCAAGCCCATGGGTTCGCGACTGGCTGCGCTGTGCCCGCCTGCCAAAGGAAGTTGCCGTTCTCCTGAAGCAATCCGATCAGACTCGAACACCCAGGCCCGCCATTCAGCCAGATGGTTATCTGATTGCTTGCTGCGGGATTCTCGGATGGCGAGAACCAGAAGTACAATTTCTGCGTATCATTGGGATTAGAAGAGACAGGGAGAAGTCCACCATAGGACTCGCCTATGTCGAACGGCACATGAGGGAAGTTGTACCGATCGATGACGAATTCTTCGGACCTTTTATTTAGATGGGGTGAGGCAGCACAGAGTCCAAACAGTAGAGCCAAGCTGTAAAGATACATAGTGAACTGCCTTGAGATGGAGAGCCCAAAAACAATAAAAGAGTGAAAAGGTGCTTTCCCGTTGGAAGTGGTCGCTCAGGACTGAAACAATGGGAATGTCTAAAATAGAAGGCCTATGTGAAGCTCTTTACTCAAAAAAGAGCTTGCTGGAGTGGCACGGCGGGGAAAGAACAAGTCAATTTCCGGCCGGAGCAAGATAAACGCCCTGTCCCTGCACGTACAGCAAACAGTAGCACGGCATGCACATTGTTTGCTGCGAACCAGCTGCAGCGCATGATAGCCCCTCCACCTAGTTCTCCGACTTGCCAAAGGCGATTGATCCAATCTATTCAGGGTTTGCCACCCACACTTGGCTCCTGAATTTGCACGCATGCTCTCTCCATTGAGCGCAGGGAGAGAGTAATTGGTATGAAGATCATTGCCTAAAAATTGCTGCTATTTTTCGAATAAAGCGAGATTTGGACTCCTTGTTGCTGTTCATCACAGATTCTCTGCATAGGCAGTGAGATGATGGGCATGGCAAGGTGCATACGACTCCAGATGCCCGTCTGTAGTGGAAGGCGAGAAACGTTTCTCACATTTTACATCAAGTCAATCTATAGTCTTGTCCACCTATCACGGACGCATCTCGCTCTCCGGTCACCTGAATTATCAAACGTCCTTTTTTCCTCTGATTCATCATAACTCAAGTCGGTCTGACTTAATTCTCCTATCGAAATTCTTGCTTGTTGAAGAGTGGTAAAGCGAACTATGCATATTGCTCAGAAACACTTGAAGGCTCACGCTTCTGGCTTGTGTCGTGGGTTCTAGGCGTCAGGATGACAACATTGAACCACCTGGGCAATCTCACTTTGTCGACACTAGAATGTAGCGCATGTCTTATTTCTGAGCTATTGCTGCTGCATAGAGCTCTGAGTGACCCTCGTAAGGTAAGCCGGCCACGCCATGACAAGTCAAAGTGCAGCTTGAATATAGAATATCTCCTGTGTACAGTCAAGAGTTACTAATCTGCTGCTCAGACCTAACATTTCTGGCTAGACCGTTCATGGATACCTACAGAGTTCTGACGACGAGGACGGCAGAGGCCTCTCCGGTATTAGACACTAGACTCCTCAGGTGCTGGTCTACGACCGAGCGTAGAAGGCCTTGAACACCAAACCATTGAATACTTATAAGTATCCCTCCAGTTCCGACGGTGTGGACTGGGTCCTCCATGCCTCCTATTTCGGGAGGCATTCACTTCCCCCCAAAGAGCCTGATAAATTCCGAGCATACCTGTCGTTCATACTGATCGCTCCTTCAGTTGAGAAATTGCTTTTCTCGAACATACTCTTCCGTCCCTGACAAAACCCTTGAAGCGTTGCATCGAGAGGAGACCCCAAGGGCACTTCACAGTGCGTGCCGAGATATAGAGTGACAGACAGCAGGGAAATTCCCTTGGACATGGTGCTTCTGAGCACTAACCCCCTGGGCGAATTAGGTACAAAGGTCAAGTTTGGCATACTCTCGAGGCAGATTAAATGGATTTTCATCCAAATTTCCCCAAGACCTCCGATACAAGAAAGACCAGCAGAGAGAAATAGGAAGTGGTATCCAGGTACCTGTGATATCAAATTCCAGGTCACAACAGCGATTCCTCAGTCCTTCGCAGCACCAAAAATGGGAGAATGAACCCACCCAGGCTCAAGCTCAGCTGTTCACAAAAACGCGTCAACCCAACCATTTGTCAAGTTCAAGCATGTAACTCTTGTCAACTCTGAAAGATCTTTTTGGCGTAACACTCGACGTTGATGGAGAAATCGTAAAAATTAAAGGTTATACTTCTAGACTTCCTTTTAGCGTTGATTTTGGTCTCATTGTGTTTACCACCACCCATGCCCAAGCGAATGTCTGATTGTCGGAAAACTTCCAAGCAATTTGCTCCCTTACCTTACAACTGATGGCAGTGAACGCGGGTTGCGTGAATAGGGAGTGGGGCCGTACGTCTATTCGAAGGGTGCATTCTAGCCCTTCGGGCACTTGTGCAGTTAACGTCAGATATCCACACACACGCCCACTTCGGATATGAACATCGCACATTTTGCCAGTCCCAGTCGGTCCTGCCACCTAAATAACGGCATTTTCAATCACTTCCTCGTCCTTTTCTTTCTTGGTCCAAGGATGTGTGACTCGCGTTTAACGTCGGATGCTCACAAGAAGCCCACCCGGACAGACAGGACTCAGGAGAAGCACGACGAGACCCCGAAATTGTCAGAGCTTGCCCGGCAGTCAGCTTTGTGATATATCTGCTCCGCCGTTCCTGGAGACCTCGTACTTGGAGACCTCGCGCTGTCCAGACAGGACCACATTTTTGACGACAGGCGAAGCTCAAGAGGCCGAGAAGTTAGAGCAGGAGACTGCGAGAATACTTATTGTCAGCTTCCTTGCCACACATGTAAGTGATCAGCACTCTGAGTGGCTCCACGCCATTTACCCTTTTACTTCTTTGACTCATCTCGCCATACGAGCTGTCACACATGCCCTATCGCGCATCAAGCCCGAAGGACAATGTGTTTGTTCAGGACTTCGCCACAGACCGGTCGTGACCACACCGCAGCAAGGTGTACCAACTCAATGAATTCACCTGGAAGGTTTTCCACCAAAGACGGACTGGGGTGTAAAAACCAATCTAACAATATTCGCAGATCCGAGATGTCCGTGCGGTCTGCTGGTACCCATCAAGGTTTCGCAGTCCCGAGGTCGGTGGGCTTGCTCATGGTAGACAGAACCCCCCCCCCTTTCTTTCCTCCCCCAGCGTCCGTAGACAGCTTCCAATGAGGTGACTCCTAACCCTAGCTGCACATGGACGTAGCCGTCGGGGCCGGGGCTTGCCCGACGGCCAGTGGCGGTCGCTGTCAAAAGGCCTCCTGCTGCGAGTGGACTCCCATGACCGGCTCGCCTCATCTTTGAGACCTCGTATCTTTTGGGGGAGTTAGATACCCACTGATGCGAGCGTTGAGGCCGAGAGAACTGCCGTGACTTCCGGCACTCATCCCTGTAGCAATGCGTCTGTCGTGGGCAGTCCGATGTCTTTTCTTGTCTCTCAGCGAGACCTGCCACGAACTCAATCAATCGCCAACAACGACAGGTGCACGCGACAACGAGCACAGTCTGTTTCTGAGGAATTCTCCGACGTGCAGCCTGCCGAGACTGATCAAGTGGTGGTGTAGTAGAGACCCGTGGGCAGTTTTGGTGACGGGCACGTGGTACAAAGGCCGAGCACCGCGTTCCTTTTGGGTTTGATTGCGTGGTGCAGGAGGATCACAGGGTATCTCGGATCATTTAATTGCTACTTGAGGGGTTGATTGCTTGATCACGGCTGCGGGCGATGGAGAAACGCTGGCGACATTGTTTTAATCTCCTGGCATGAGCAGACGCAGGCGTGTGTTTGTGTGTGCTCCTCTCTATCTTGAACAAGTCCATGTTCGCCGGACGTTCCTGTCCACCGCACCATATGCTCAAGATTGATGCAGCTTGTCGATCCCCGCGGGAAGTGCAACCCACCGGACAGTGCGGTGATGCGTGATGGGCGGGCGCGGGCGGCAGGTTACCTGCCATCGATCGACTGGCTGTCGTGACACCATGGATGAGACGCCCTGATGATACATATCATAAGATGCGCAGTACTCACGAGGTTCCGAACCTCGTCGAGATTCAGAACCAGGAGCCCAGTGCTTCAGAATGCCGAGACAGCACGAGTCAAAACCTGGGGAAGGGCGAGCAGAGTCGCATCTATTTTCCAATTGTCACAAAGGGGAGCCCCTCCAATTTTGTCGCTCTCTTCCGCACCCGACACACCCTGGCTGCTCCCATTGGCCAATCGTGCGGGCCATGGGCTGGCCGTTCCTGCATTTAATGTGGACCCTGCATGGGCCGTTGAAGCTGAGCGCCGACAGGGGGGCCAGGGGGAGGCAGGGGGTAGCATGGCCACTCTCTGGGATCTCCAGCAAGCAACGTACCACACCTGCCACGCCCACGGAACCCGCTAAGCTTTTGCCGCCCGCAGGAAACCTTGGGGATTTGCGAGCCAGCCAGTCCAGCCAGTCCGAGTCCAGTCCAGGGACCAGCAGACCATGCACAACAAAGCCACACACTGGCTCCTCCCCGAGATCCTCTGACCACCAAATTTGGCGAACCCCCCTTCCTCTTTGGTAGACAGTAGCTCCTTGGCCCCCGTCGACAAGCGTGCCCAGCAGCACTACGTATACGCATCAGGGCGCCTTGTATCCTTCCGTCAGACCTTCCTTCCCTCTTCTCTCTTATTTTCTTCCTGGCACGCTGAGCACCCGAGGCTAATTTCTCCCAATCTTCTTTCCACTCTTTTTTTCCCCAGCTGTTTTCTTTCCCTGTGCCCGCCGCCCTACAACTGCTAATCTGCCCTCACTTCCCTTGACAGCCAGCCCCCTTTCGTGTTGTTAGTGAAGTGTGGATCGTGTGGATTGCTGGTTGTGGATCGCCGTGGACTGGACCCCCCTTCTAGCCTTCTCCCTACCTTCTCCGTACATTCCTTTGTTCTGAAGACGACCTGCCGCGGCATATCGATCGCCCAAGGCTTCCAGAGCCGTTTTCACCGTTTCAGCACATTCATTCACTCAATTAATAACCACTTTGCGACCTCGGATCAGTGACTTTTGATCCAAATTGACAACATCGTCGCTGTCGCTGTCACTGTCGCTGTCACTGTCGTTTGGCGAGCGCCACACCGCCCTCGGTCCACCTGCAGCCTCGGCAATCACGCTCCTTATCCCCAGTACTTGAACCTTCTGGAAGCAGTAGAACGCATCACAGGACGCAAATATGGAGAGATTACACCCTCGCGACATTCGGTCACCTGCTGCCCGAGCAGCAATGGACACAACCATGGCCACAGCCTCTACTTCCAGTTCTGACAGCCTGCTGAGGCGCGGCGTCAGGATAGCCCGCTCGGTCTTGATTTCTCGAAAGGAGTGTGTAGAGAACGCACAGGTCAACACCTGCGAGAAGCCCTCCATTTCCACAGACTCTAAAATCGGGATCGGGGCAGCAATTGGGTACGTCTTCCACCTCCATGTACTACGTAGCACCCCACCGCCCAGCGCGAGGCAGTCCGCTGATCATCAGCTCGTGTCATGCAGAGCTGTCGTCCTCATCGGCGTCATGGGCCTCCTGTTCATGCTTCACCTGCGGGCCCAACGCAACGCCAAAGCCGAATTCGCGAACGACCGTCACGACGCCTCCGACTACGGACTCGACGACATGCCTAGCAAGCAGGGGGCCCAGGGCGGCCACCTGAAGCAGCCACACTCGCAAGCGAATCGCCTCTCCGCACAACAACTCGTAGAGGCAGAGAATCCGTTTGGTGCAGGTGCGGAGCGGACCGACATAGACAAGTTGTCAGGCAAGGGAAGTCCGCCAAAGTATCCCGACGCAGTGAAGATGTAGGAAACCGACGAGAAGGCGATACGTAATCGGGCAGTATATGGTTCGCGCATTGGTGGTGATGCCTTGCGGGGGTTGACACCAATTACTGAGGGAGTTGCCTGCCAATTTTGCACCAAGGATATAGTTCGAGGAGCCCCAACCTGGAAGCACGTGTTGAGCACAGTGGAAGATACAGCAGCGCAAAATGCCCAGGCGATAACAACCCGTGGATTCCTTGTTCGGCTGGTAGCATCCTGTCAACGGCTATGGCGGCCACAGGTCTCGGGCGGACTGCCGGCCAACGAGAAAGAATTAGTGCCCTAAAGTGCCTAACCACCGACGAAGATTTCCTACCGATCATGCCACCTGCACCATCGATTGGCATAGCTCCGAATGAAAGGGGGCCTTTCGATGTAGATTGCAGAGATGGCCGAGGACATTTTCTTACAACATTGACAGGAGAACAGCAACAGAGGCTGTCGACGAGAAAATCGGCAGGTTTAACGGGTCACGATATCACGATAGGAGGAGCATTAGTAATTGTTTACATTCTTCTGAGACACAAACATTACAAGGAATTTACCATTAGGCGATGCCAAGGTGCGATGTACTGTCCTCGCTGGTCGAGGAATATTGCCTAAAAGCACTTTGTGATCCGCAACGCACCCTCACGTTGGCGTGAGCCGTAAGTGCGTGCGCCAAGCGTCGAGGCAGAAGCTTCATGTCCAGCGGATGGAAGCAGGATTATGTTGTGCGCCCAAGACGTGTCGTTGGTTTAGCTTTGCCGTGGCGGGCGTGGCCAAGCTCTCGGGGGAAGCTTGACCGGCAGCCGCCGGGCTGTCGCCGCACAGGAATGACGCCAACAAGCTTTGAGATATGAGACCAGCAATAACCCAGGGCACTGGATACTGCTGCTACATCATAGGCCTGGGAGATCCCCACACGATGTCTTATCCGTGTCACACAACATATCGATGCAGTAGAAGCGACTAGTCCTGCGGATGTCAGTCATCTCTTTGGTTCTTGGCCCAGTGCTATTTTCGTCCTGGTAGATAGATCTAAGGTCTTGAAACGAAAAGGCGCGTAGTTGGCGTGACTCAAGTCTTCTCCTCATAGGTGCGAGAGTGATGGACGTTGGCTAGATGAATCTCGTATACCTCTGATGAGGCACTCGCCGGATGAGGCCAGAAATATCTCCAAGGCCGCCCGTGCAGTTGGCGAGCCCTTCGTCAGCCAGCGAGTATCACCCTGCGCCCACTGATGGAGTAGTACACGTAGAATCAGAGGGCGTCACACGCAATGAAGCTGTGCAATGGATATGACCAAGGCAGTGTTGCAGTGGTACCTTTTGCGAGCTCTCATGTGCATTCGGGAAGGCGGGAGGACGCAAGGGGGCTGCGTCCAATGTCACTTGGTGGCCGGAGAGATTCGCCCTCTTTGGCTAGACAGGGCAGAGACAGGAAGCATTCCGTCATGTGCATTCCCATAGTGTAGCTTGGCCTGCCCTGGCGATCCGGCCTTCAATAGACCGAGGACCCATGACCCATTGTCTCTCCCAGCAGAGTGGTCCATCCCCCAGAGTTCTCCGCACCGCTAGGCTGGGCTAGCCACCACGCCGCCTGCTTGTCTGGGGAAGACCAACGTCAACCATGGGGGAGCCCCACCGCGATTCCAATTTCCGATCTCCACCGCCACGGACTTTCACCCTCCTTAGCCAGCAATGTTCCGACCAATTGATTGACGCGTGACCATGCTGCAACTCCATTCTCGGGACAGAGTGCCACGACGGCAGAGGTATATCTGCACGATGGAGACATTTCAGCATATGTGCGACCGGCCCTGCCTCTTCCCTGGAGACGGTGAAAGGGCCTGGGCAAAAACTCTCCTCCTCCCTCAAGATGCATTTCCAATGGCTGCTTAGGCGAGGCGTCTTGCCTCTCCTCTCGCTCGCAGCGACTGTCCAAGGTACCTTGGTTGCGAACCAGACCGATGCGTACCTGCTCATTGCCAACGACAGACTGACTGCCGCCGTCAACAAATCAACCGGAGCTATCAACTACCTCTATCTGGATGGCCAGAACCTGCTGGGCACAACGGCCCACTCCGTTGTCACGCCTGGTGGCCCCACGGGGAACGGCGTCAGCGGCATTGGACCATACCTGGATTGTTACTGCACCCCTAGTGGTTCCTACACTCCGGGGTCTCAGAATGCCAACTACACCCTTTACTCTGGCGTCGACTCGTTGAACGTCTCCTACGGAGGAATCTCCATGAGCCAGGTCTATGCTCCGACCGGCCAAGTGCTTGAGCAGTACTGGTTCCTCCGAGACGGCGAGACTGGTCTGCACATGTTCAGTCGCTTCGCCTACCACAACAAGACGAAGCCCTTGTCAGGCGTCTTCCAGGAATTCCGGACCCTTTTCAGGCCCGACACACCGCTCTGGACAGAGTTGGTCACAGACTCAGAGTTCCACGGCCCTTCACCAATCCCAAATCCTGCAGCAGGCAACTCTTCGTTGGCATATACCGTGCAGGATGCGACCTGGTACCTCGGCAACAGGACTGCGGACCCATATGTTGAGGCTGTCTCTGACCACTTCACCAAGTACACGTTCTCGACCACGTGGAGGGACCAGAATGTTCACGGCATGTTCGCAGACGGCAAGCACAGCAACGATGGATCCACTTTCGGCTCATGGTTTGTGATGAGCACCAAGGATACTTATTTCGGAGGCCCAACGTGGTCGGATCTCGTGGTGGATGGCATTATTTACAACTACATTGTCTCAAACCACCACGGCAACCAGGCCCCCAACATCGTGGACGGATTTGACCGGACATTTGGCCCGTCCTACTACTTCTTCAACAAGGGCGAGCCGGGGACCGAAATGCAGGAGCTTTACAACGAGGCTCTCGAGCTGGCCACTCCGGAGTGGAACGCACAGTTCTACGATGACATTGCGCATCTCGTGCCTAATTACGTGCCCACTTCTGGCCGTGGCTCGTGGAAAGCTACCGTTGAGGTTCCCGAGGGCGGTGAGGACGCTGTTGCGATATTGTCGGTCCCGGGCTTCGACTTCCAGGACAATAGCAACGACACCGACGCGTATCAGTATTGGGCCGACATCGATGCCGAAACGGGCGAGATCCAAATCGATCGTATCAAGGCTGGCACGTACAGGCTCACTGTATACGCGAGCGGAATCTTTGGTGACTATGTCCAGGAGGACATCGTGGTGGAGGCCGGAGAGACGACAGACAGCGGGGTCATCACCTGGGAAGCCGAGTCGGCCGGCAAAGAACTCTGGAGAATAGGCACGCCAGACAAGAGCGGCGGCGAGTGGCTCCACGGCGACCACCCCGACCCAGATCATCCGCTGCACCCACCGGAATACCGCATCTACTGGGCCGCGTACGACTACCTCGACGACTTCCCCAACGGCGTGAACTTCCACGTGGGCACCTCCGACGAAGCCAAGGACCTGAACTACGTCCACTGGTCCGTCTTTGGTGGGTATGCCAACTCTGTGCGCCCGACGCAAGTTGAGGGCGACGGGAACATCAACAACTGGACGGTGACATTTGACGTGGAGGACCAGGACCTGGCCGGGACGACGGAGGCCATCTTCACCATCCAGCTCGCCGGCGCCAAGTCGGCTTCCGGAAACACGGACGTGTTTAATGCCTCACAGCCCTACGCCAATATTCCGTACAACGTAGTGATGAATGGTCATGAGCTCGAGACTTGGACAATCCCGTGAGTAACCATCTTTGGAGCACACCAGATTTCACAGTTGTGACTCTTTGCTAACATTACATAACTTCGGCAGATACTACCAGTCTTCGTCGTGCGCTGTCCGCAGTGGTATCACATGCTACCACGTTTCCAACAAGTGGACCTTCCCGACAACTTATTTGCACGCCGGCAAGAATACTACGAACGAGCTTATTCTCAGCCTGCCTTTCAATGCCACGGACGATGAGAGTGCGTTCTTACCGGGGAGTATTTACGTGCAGTACGATGCTCTCAGGCTGGAAGTCAAGTAGCTTCGGGAGCACGGGGTTTGTATATAGACCAAGAAGGAGAATGTACATGCAACAGACCAACTAACTTATCAAATATTGTCCATGACGCCAGGATGGACGATCTCAAGTTTCGCCTCTAACTCCGCCCATAGCTGTTGCCCAACCTTCTGGCCCTCTGGACTCGTGACGAAGGTGGATGGTCTAGATCACTCGTCAGTCTTTGCATAGTCTGGCAGACACTATCTCACACTTACGTCCCAATTTTGCAGTCATCAAGAAACTGGCCGTGTGTCTCCTCGCCTCCTTCCGCTGCGTTGACAAGGATCCGCCCTCCCTCCTCCGCGGTCCTGGCTAGGAGGGCGGCAAGGCATAAATAGCAGATGTGGAACAGCCAGGTGCTGTCCCTCATGATATCCGTCCTGACGAAGCCGGGGTTGAGGATGGAGACTGTCATGCGGCCTGGCTTGGACGACTTGGCGGCCTGTTCGGCCAGCTCCCGGACGAGGAGCGGCTCCATCACCTTGGATACGTTGTACCTGTCTTTTGTCAGAACCCATGCTCACGAGCGCTAGCCAGGAAAGAACAAGGGAGATCCACGTACCTGTCCGGCATCCTCGCCGACTTCTCATCCGCCAACGCCTCAAAGATGTTCTCATTCTTCCGCTCCGGAAAATCCGTCAACAAGTGGACAAAGCTCCCAGTAAAAGTCAGCACGACCTCCTTTCCGTACCTCACGCTCGTCGCCCTCAGCTTGGGAAGCAGCAGCACCCCCAGCAGCAGCGTGCTGACCACATCAACGGTGATGTCACCTCGTCCCCCTCGGCCCGGCTGAAACCGCTCTTGTACACATACATGCCCGCGTTGCAGACCACCGCGTCCAGCCGCTCCAGCTCGGCCTCGGCCCGCGCGGCGAAGGCCCGCACGCTCGCGTGCGACGCGAGGTCGAGGGCCCACACCTGCACCACGGAGTCGAGGTCGGATCGAGGCCGCTGCGGCCTCGCCCTTGGTGGTGCTGCGGACTGCGAGGATGACGCGCGCGGCGTCGAGGCGGACGAGGTGGCGCGCTGCTTCCAGGCCCATTCCTGTGTTGGAGCCGGTGACGATTATCGTCTGGCCTGTGAAGGACTTGGTTGGGGTCGGGAGGGCGGCGGGGAGCTGGGATTTCAGGTATTGTTTTATCCTCGGTCAGGTCAGCTCCGCCATGGTGGAGAGTATTGTAAAGTGGGTCTTATGCTTGTTGGATGTCCAGTATCGCGTCGTTTCTCGTCGTGTCTAAACCATGGGAACTCAGACGTAGTTGACTTCAGAACTGGTTCAACCGTGGTGTATCGCTATCACTCTTATATGTCTCTTGATGAGTCGGGACACATGTTAGACCGTCGGCACATCTCTCACGTTTGTAGACTCTTGGAAGGCGTGAGGTATCTCGGAGACTTACATCCTGGTGTAAGCCCATTGCAAGTGGGCCTTCGGCAGCCCTCCCGAGCCATGACCCTAGCAGCCCTTGTTACCATATTAGGGTGTTGCCCATCGTCCTGATTGGTTTGTCTTCTCGTCCACCAAACCAGATCTGTGTTAGTGCTACAAGCAGAGTCGCATGTACGCTAGACCGAAGGAAGCGGGAGGATCGCGACAGCCGGGTCAAGGCACCGGCTGGCGTGTCATGAAAAAGACGTCAACCCATCCAGTGTATGCAGGTCGCAGGTCGCAGGTCTCACACATCATCTTCATCCTCGGACTCGCTGCTCAAGATGGCGGACGTCCGTAAAAGTGACACAGTGACATCACTGGCCCCAATGAGCCAGCTGCGGGATTCAAGATGCCCCGAGGACGACTGGACTGGCCTCCGAGACCGAGCTGAGAGGCGGAAAAGACAGAACCGGCTCAATGTCAGGGCACACCGCAGACGGAAAGCGGCTGATTTGCACAACACGCCAGTTCGGTCTGAGGGCATTGTTCCCCCCACGTCGACGGGACAGACCGTCGCTCGCCGCAGTACAGGACAAAGCCCGTACTCCGCTTCCGTAACAATCACGACATTAAACGCTAATTCAGCATTCTCTCTACCTGAGGCATACAATGTAGACGGACATCCCGTCTTCCGCTTCCCTTTATCGCGGGATCACCTCATCCCCATCATCGAGCTCAACGTCTAACGCGCCTCCTTGACCAACGTATACATCTCCGGGGCATATAGCCTTCTCTGCAACCAGGCCTGCGGCTATGCCGTGAACAGCTCCGAGCCCCCATTGTTTCCATTGTCGGGCTATCAGCCATCCGGTAGTATCCCGGACTCCCTCAGGCCCACACCACTCCAGCGCAGCACCCCGCACGAGGTATGGATAGATTTACTCCCATCCCCTAGGACGCGGGACAATGCTATTTTCGCAGTGACAGAAGGCAGGCTGCGCAACGAGGACTTGTGCGCGGATATCCTGAGGGGCATCTGTGGGGGGGGGGGGGAAGAGGCGGGAAGGGACTGCTCAGAGTGTAGCTGACCCCAGTGGTGGCGGTGGTGGTGAAGATGGGGATGAGGCGCGGCTGCTTGTTTGGAATACCCCGTGGGACCCGAGCGATTGGGAGGTCACGGAGGGGTTTTTGAGGAAGTGGGGATTCCTGCTCCGGGGCGATGGTGAGGGTGATATGTTGAGAGCGACAAATAGGTGGCGGGCCTTGAGAGGGGAGGATCCTATTGTCTGGGAGGTTGAGTGATTGATTGATCGTGTGGTCGGCTCTGTTGGTATCTAGGCTATTAAATAATCTACCGAGACTAAAGAAACTCATATATGTATACAATCACGGCCAGCCCTGGAGCCAGTCTCTGATTATGCCTCGCAATAGTCATGCCAGGGACTTAGGCGACAAGGTGTCGATATGAAGTACTTCAATCGCCATAACCATGCACTAAAATCAAGATGGATATCAGGGAAGCATCTGACTTGTTCGGTGAGCGTGGGTTCCTACTTCCATGAACAACGCTCACAGCGTCACAATTGACGTTGACTCGAATTTGAATTGTTCGTTCTCTTTTGCTATGTATGATCTTGTGCTATTTAAGAGCCTACCTTCGAGTCAAATGTTAGCAACATACCAACGATTGCTTGTCACTTGGCTATTCTCACAGCCTTCCTGGTATCGTAAGAGTAATATACAATTAGTAATGGTTGTTTGACAAGAAAATTTTCACGGATGCCAATGGTAGACTAGGTCTGGGCCGCGGAACCGATTTCTCCAGAAGGGAGCAGAGAAAGAGCCCACTATTGGCCACCACTCAATGGTGGTAGATCGAGTGGAGGTTCGGAGCAGTTCTGCTATCCTATCCTTTAACATGCCCAAAGAAACTGTGTGTAAAAGAAAAAGGATGACTGTCACATTGGTTTGCACACAGAACCTTAATGCCAAGTAATCTCGCTTGTCCCCAACTCAGAGATTCCCATTTGCGGACAGTGTGTGCAGATGCCCCCCGGCGGAAATTAGAAGGATGGCGTTGTGAAAAGGTGTTAGAAAACGGCTACCTTAGCACCGTTCGGATATTTTTCTCGCCGAAGTTTACTTGAATCATCCGGAAGCAGAGGCTCAATGAAAGTGATTTCATCATCTTTCGTACAAGCATTTGGCAACTTCGAACTCATTCCTTAGCATCGGTCTTGCTCTGAGGAAAAGTGTGAAGCCCCAGCCTTCTACCAGCGTGTCCCATGAATTATTGTGGCCTTTATAGAGTACTCAGTCGGTGCAGTTGTGAAAAGTGTGATAGAACGGCCATTCGCAGTGATATTTTGACGAACTGGGAGAGCCGCCATCGCCGAACTGCTCTGAGTGCTAGGTAGTCTAGTGGACCACTGTCAACTTTGGCCACGTGCATCAAGCTGGAAAAGTGAAAAATGTGAAATATGCTGAAGAGAACCAATTAACATACGGACGTGCTCTGGGTTAAAAAGGGGGGGGGGCAAAAGAGTTGCTGCTTAGAACTGCCCAGAGCATTGCACTTGCTCCGATGCTCCACGAAAAAGGTGCTCTCGGGAGCTGAGAATGGCTAACGCATCCTCGTCACTTGCGGTCTTCTGGAATCGGAATCTCAGGGAAGTAATGGTTATCTGTGTCTTTTCACGGCCAGACCGATGCTGGCCCCGAGGTCGCCCTCAAGTTCGAGACGCTTTTGACCCAGTCCACCGGTTATCGGCAGCTGATCGTTCTGAGCACAGCCATTTTGGTACTGAGGACATTCTATTCTGGGTCAGATTCAAGGAGTCCGGTAGACATTGGCAGCTTCAATTTGCGCTTGTAGCGCTTGACCTTGAGCACGCTTGACATTATCCCGGTGGCTGCGTGGGGTAAAACCTTGCGCTGCGTCCTCGTTCCCAAGGCTCGACGAGCCTGTCTAGGCTACGAGAAAAGGCAATACCGAGCTAGAGATGATGATGGAAGCTTATTCGTTGTGGCGTGATCTGGGCCTGCACCGCGCGTTCTCAACATTTTGGGAGGATTAAACGAGTCAGGTTTTGCCATTAATTCCTGGTTTGTCTCTCATCTCAGGCAGCCACAACAAAGGAACTTCACCTCTTGAAAGAGATAAGAAGCTCGTGGGTGCTATCAAGCTAGCCCAAGGCGGCGTGGGGTATCTCAGTGAGTCATCAAAATGAGAACCCGTGGCGGCATCGCTGAGCCTGAAGTCGTCTTGCGCGCTGATGACCGACGTGCTTTGTAGTCAGGGGTGGGCGAGATTGACTTCGCACGAGTGAACGCCAGTTGGAAAGGAATCCAGGAACCTTGGAGATTGCACAGCACAATAGAATACATCAGAAGCTGGCTTCTGTGGCTTCGCGGAATGATCGGTAGACGTCCGGCCGAGCTAGGTTACACTGGCGCCAACGCCTACTTGGACGGGTTCAAGCAGTCGGTAGCGAGGTGGCCTGGATATCCCGGCCGACGTTATCGCAAAATTGGCGCCGCCAACCACGTTTGTCACTCTTAAAAAAGCAAATAATGGTCGGGAATTCTAGGTAGTATGAGGGCTGAAGCGCTGCGAGGCAGGCGGGCTAGAGTGTACGCATGCAGGAACGAAGGCAGATAAGCTTCTTTGGCCACTAATCAGCCACCGCCCTGCACCACCTCGCTCCTTCCCAGCTCGAGAAGCCATGCAGCCATGATAACTTGCCGTCATTAATTTCGTTGATGTGACGGCGTCTTCGCTGAGCTCAGCCGCAACATCAACCCCGCCAAGCATCAATTTGCACAACCAATGGCTCACCATCTGCAGCGAGCGGTCCAGCGACGCGCCGTTTTCGTAACTCTCCCTGCGAGCCACGACGCGCGCCGCTCAAGGCGGCTGAGCTCTGTGGCGCTCGACATCGGCCGATATCTGTCATTACTAGCCATCACTTCAAGCAGAAAACCGCAGTTGTTTTCTAGGCTAACGAGACCAGGTCCCGGGCTGGTAGCGTGCGGCGTTTGGGCTGCAGCTTATCAGGCTGAACACGAAGTCGTCTTTCGCTACACAGCATTCGTGAACGGGCTGGGCGACAGCGTGACAGCTGCAGGTCCTGGAGGCGGGCGAACCACGGAACTCGACTACATGCAGCGTGATCTGGTTGCAGCTGGTCGCAGCAGGCTTAGCATGTTCAGCATGCGACGAACACGGTTCGTATCTTGGCCTTCCTCTCATGATGGCTGCAGCCTCTACAACTCACGCTATGACGGCATGCAGGACAAGAGTCCGCTAGGGCGTGAGCTTGACCTTCTTCACCTTGAAAGCTCTGGGAGAGTCCCAGTGACCCCGGCGGCTCCCTCCCCTGGTCCGCGAGCTGCCATCCCAACTCGATCCGAACCAAAGAAACCCCTTTCGACAAGCCACCAATCTGAGCTTGGCCTGCCAGCTGCTTGGTACCCTCAACGGCCCTTCCAACCAAGCCTTTGCCAACCAACTACGGGGTTCTTCCAGGCTTGATTCCAGCCTCAAATAGAGCCCGCCGGCCTTCCCGCAGCCTTGGCGTTTCTACCGAATTTCATCAGCTTTTCGCCTGCCTTCAGAACCTTAACCCGCCAATTTCGGGCCCGGTCCAGACAGCACACGTCTGGTGGGGCCAAGGGCGGACTGACAGGCTGGGAGACTCTCCCAGCCGGCCGGCCCACAGAATTATTGCAACGTTGGCCCATGACGAAACCTGGGACGATAAGAGTCGTGATCCCGCCCCACTGTTTCTATTTCGGGACGCTCTCGGTTGGCCAGAGGCCAGATCGTATCCTGCTCCATCGGCACCGTGCAGGCCTTTTCTCGCCCGCAGCAAGCACGATGAAGGTTCTTCCAAGCTTTGTCGCCCCTCTCTCCATCGCCCATTTTTTGCCCATCACTCGCTCGTCAGTGGGGGATGACAATTCTTGCACCGCTCGCTGCCCCACGATCTCGCAGCACCGACCCAGTCGTCGATGCCCAGTCTGCGGCTCGTAGCCGCGGTCTTGGGACACGCTTATTCCAACAACAAAAGCCAACGCCCAGTGACAACCGGGGCATCAGCACATGTGGCATGAGCTTGAAGCCGTACCGATCCCGCCAAGCTAGGCCCGAAATGACGGGGCGGTGCTGGGCCGTGGTCTGCGGACTGTCAGGACTGTGAATGTCGTGGACACGAAAAGTCCTGAATAAGGTTGCGCCCCCACTCCCCTGTCTCAGTCCCACATAACAGGCTTGCCCTGGCGAAATAGCCGAGCCGACTTGGATCATCAAGATCTGCCGCGGGACCAGAAAGCTCTGGATTCTGGAGCTACCTCCGAAGATCCTGTGTGGCAGCCCGCCCGCCTGATCCGGCCTCTGTCACCGGTGCCAGCGGTCCTGTGTCACCGCTTGCGCGTACCACGCTATCCCCATGTGGTGGCAGGCCACATGCAAGTCGCGCAACCATCGTACTAGTAGGAGAGGAGCAGCATGACAAGGGTTTCTTTTCACGAGAAGGCGGTAGCCAATTGCCCTCTTATCTCTCGGGTTACCCGCAGGAGTGTGTGACTCGGGCAACCCATCAAAGCCCGCCTCCACCAGACGTCTCTATCCCACACGCATGAGCTTACTGTGGTACACACAGCCAGTACCGTCCGGGCGAAGCCCCCTATCAGGGATCAACGGGACCGAGGCAGAGGTTTTCAAATTCAACAGAGTCCACAGTGGAAGTCCAGAAGTATCGATTGAATGTGGAATCGAGCCTCCTTTTGCTTCAGCCGCTTTGGCTGGCCCGGCCGGGGGACACAGTCCCACCACGATGGGCCCCGCCACCGCGGACATGCTAGCAACGGCCAACACACCTGGCATGCATTTCCTGGCTTTGCTAACATCTCCACCCTTCTCCCTCGGGGACGGAGTGTTAGCAACCATGTCCAACGTGCTCAACGTTTCCCCGTCACCATGCATCACGGATAGCATGGCTATGACCTCGTATCCCCTTGGCTGTGGACCTGCCCTGCCTGACCCACGGGGGCGGGTTCGGGAATCGTGCGAGCCAGCAAGCTTTTCCTTTTGACTTTTGACCATCTTCAGCGATGGTCAGGTTTCTCGATCGTTTCTTTCCCGTACTCATTCTCTCGCTTTGTTCTGCTGCTTTGTCATATCTGAGGTGGCTTGGGTAGTTGCCTTCCTGTCTGTTCCGTCTGTCTGTCGATTCGACCTTGTCACTCGCTCGTGTTCTTGTCAGACCCTCGCTTTCCTCCATTTTTTCTTATTTTGTTTTGCAGACCCGACAGAGATAGACCTCAACACAAACCAGAGTTTCATGCGGGCTACGACGTGCGCTGAGGGACCCGCAAGATGTTAGTCCCGGAGAGCTTGCTTCTCCTCCTGGGGGCTCTCATACCAGCTCAGGCCCTGAAGTATGACCCGGATTACGTGGATTGGAACCTGAACACAAACCAAAACGCAAAAGAGCCTCTGGAGTACACAGGGCAATGGGAAGATCACACATTCAACCCTTCTCCCAAGAACTGGAGGTTTCCATTCTACACACTCTTCCTGGACAAGTACGCCAACGGCGATCCCACCAACGACAATGCCAACGACACGGTCTTCGAGACGGAGACTCTGGGGACGCAGCTACGATTCGGCGGTGACATACAAGGGCTGATGGACAGCCTCGACTACATTCAAGGCATAGGAGTCAAAGGTCTCTACGTTGCCGGCTCACCTTTCATCAACCAACCCTACGCAGCTGATTCATATTCACCGCTCGACCACACGCTGCTGGATCTTCACTTTGGCAACATCACAGTGTGGCGGAGTGCCATTCAAGAAATCCACAGACGCGGCATGTAAGTAGCATCTTCGTAATGGCCTCGCTCGTCGCGCCTGATGTGTCGTGGTTTGCGACCGGCTTGGCCTGTTCCCACAGATGCTGACAACATCACAGGTACATCTTGCTTGACAACACTGTCGCGACCATGGGCGATCTCATGTAAGCACATTCTGACCCGCCCTTAGGCAAGCTTCCTGGCACTGACCTTTCCGAAGTGGTTTCACAGGCTACCTGAACAAATCATCCCCATACGTTCCTGAACACGAACACACGGCGCTCTGGAAGACCTCTAGGCGTTACCACGACTTCACATTCGGAACAACGTTCAACGACACTTGCGAGCACTTTCCCAGGCTGTACTGGGACAACGGTTCTGAAGTTGGATCAGCGGTGTACGACACCTTCGGTGGTTGTTACAATGGCGACTTCGACCAATTTGGTGATACCGAAGCTTTCGGTGTCTACCCTGACTACCGTCGACAACTTACCAAATTCGCTTCCGTCCAGGATCGATTGCGCGAGTGGGTCCCTGACGTGCTGGGACGGATTTCTCTGTTCTCGTGTCTGACCATCCAAATGCTGGACATCGACGGCTTCCGTTATGACAAAGCAACTCAGGTCACGGTCGACGCCGAGGGCAAATTCTCAGCCAACCTTCGCCAGTGCGCGAGGGACGTTGGCAAGGATAACTTTTTCCTGCCCGGCGAAATTACTGGTGGTGATACTTTCGGTGCTCTCTACATTGGCCGTGGCCGTTCGCCTGATCAATACATCGACAATGAGGCGCAGGCTGTCAACTTAACGAACGTCACCGCGGCCGATATGGACATTTTCATCCGAGAGGAAGGCCAGCAAGCCCTTGACAGCGCAGCTTTCCACTATTCCATCTATCGTAACCTGCTTCGATTTTTGGGTATGGACGGCGGCATGGAGGCTGCGTATGATCTTCCCAAGAACTGGGTTGCGGCTTGGAACAGAATGCTGCAGACAAACGACTTCATCAACGCTGAGACTGGCCTTGTGGACCCTCGGCACATGTACGGAGTGGTGAACCAGGATGTCTTCAGATGGCCTGCCATCACCTTCGGTATCGAGCGCAACCTCCTGGGCCTGTTCATCACCACCCTGCACATGCCCGGTATTCCGCTGCTTCTGTGGGGAGAAGAGCAGGCATACTACGTGCTCGACAACACGGCGTCCAATTACATGTTCGGAAGACAGCCCATCGCGTCAGCACCGGCCTGGCACGCACACGGATGCTACACCCTGCCCGGTGAGCTGTACTTCGAAATGCCGCTCAACGCCACCTTGCATGGATGCGAGGACCCTACGGTGGGGTGGGACCACAGAGACCCGAGCCATCCCATCCGAAATGTCATCAAGCACATGTACTATCTCCGCGAGAAGTTTCCAGTACTGACAGATGGCTTCTACCTGGAGCAGTTGTCTAACCATACTGAGTGGATCTACTTGCCTGGAAGTTCCGGCATTGGCACGGAGGAGGGTCTCTGGTCAACCATGCGGTCATCGTACCTCGGAATCCAGGACATGGACACGGAAACACCAGTATGGCTGCTCTATCACAACCGCAACCAGTCATACACGTACACCTTCGACTGCACCGATGACGATAAGGCTCTTGTTTCCCCCTTCGACTCGGGAACGACAGTGAAGAACCTGTTTTTCCCTCACCATTCCATGGAGCTCAAGGACTCGCCCAAGAAGCTCGAAATCAACGGCTCGACAGAGTACAATGGCTGTGTCGATTCCATCACTCTTGATGCATTTGAGTACCGCGCATACGTTCCAGTGAAGCAGTGGATCCCCCCACCGCCCATGCTCACCAAGTTCAAGCCCGGCCATGACTACAGGATTCAATCGACGGAGGAGAGCAACACTGTCCTCATCGAGATCCACGCCAACACCCTCATGGATTGCGACTCGTTCACCCAAGCTATCAACTTCACTTCGGAAACGGATTCGGATCTCACCCCGTCGATTGACACTTCCACGGTCAAGTGCGGAAATGTGACAACCATTGAGCAGCCCGACTACCCGGGTGTCTTGGAGTCTGCATGGGGATGGTCTGCCAACGTCACCGGCTTGGCCCCAGGAATCCACCAAATCATTGTCAACAACGCCACGACCGCTGATCTCGGTTCCTTTACTGGCTCCACGGATCGTTTCCTCCTTCGAATCGGCGGCCCAGATAACCCTCTTATCTGGCCCCAGTCAGCCAACTACTCATCGACTCTTGCGAGCAAGAACGCGGACGGAAGCCTCGCTCTCAAGCACACCGCTCCAGGTGCCAGCTGGTTCCGCTACTCAACAAACTGGGGCTCATCGTATAGTAACTGGACCAAGTATGAGCCGACTACGATTGTCGATGTCCTACCGTGGGAGGGCACTAAGGACCAGGAGTGGGAAGGTGAGCACATCGTTGTGCAGTACCACAGCAAGCTCGTCGGAAGCAGTGCCTACGAGCAGCGAGGCGATGTTGAGTACGACGGCCCCGCCCGACGATTCCCGCACATCTGGTCTTCTGGTCCGTTCAACCAGTACGGCTATGATGCTGGCGCGAGCAATCAGTTCAAGCATTTTGCCGAGTCGATGTGGCAGTGGCACTACATGGACGAGTGGCCAGCGACGGTCCAGCTCAGCATCTGGGGGATGAACCCCGACAAGCAACCGGACCAGTCGTTCATTTTTGGTGACATTGACGCTGACGGCGTCCTCGACCGCCTCCCGCCCTCTTCTCTCGTGGAGAGCAACATCAACATAACCACGGCGCCGGCTAAGCCCCACCTGGCCTACAGAATGGTCGTTCAGGATTCCACCCTAAGGTACGGCTTGGTCCCCGTGGGTAACATGTGGCAGCAGCTGGTCTTGTACATCCTGCTCTGGATCGTGCCTGTCATTCTCGGCTTCGCGGCAGTGCAGGCTTTCAAGCGCTCCTTCTACAAGATCAAGTTCAACGAGGTCGGCGTTGCCAAGGCCTCCGGATTCACCCTACTCGTATCCAAGGCCAAGGACACCATCGCCAGTTTCGGAGGCAAGGACGAGAAGGACGCCAGCGCCCTGATTGCAGCGGCCGCGACGGGAGAAGCGAAGCGCAAGCGCGTCCTTATTGCCACCATGGAGTACAACATCGACGACTGGGGAGTGAAGATCAAGATCGGCGGCCTGGGTGTGATGGCCCAGTTGATGGGTACGGCCTTGAAGCATCAGGATCTCATCTGGGTTGTGCCATGCGTCGGAGGCATCGACTACCCTACTGACACGCCCGCGGAGCCGATGTTTGTCAAGATCATGGGCCAGTTCTATGAGATCCAGGTGCAATACCACAAGGTTGAGAACATCACCTATGTCCTCCTCGATGCGCCTGTGTTCAGGAGGCAGACCAAGGCAGAGCCATATCCTCCGCGTATGGATGATATGGAGAGTGCTATTTACTACTCCGCCTGGTAAGTCAATGGCTGATACTCTGCCGCTGTCCCCCTCTGTCCGATTTAGCTCGCTGACACCCTTTAGGAACCAATGTATTGCCGAGACCGTCAACCGCTTCCCCGTCGACATGTACCACATCAACGATTATCACGGTGCTTGCGCTCCTTTATATCTCCTGCCCCGCGTTATCCCTGTGGCTCTTTCCCTCCATAACGCAGAATTCCAGGGAATGTGGCCTATGCGAACACCTGAGGAAAGCAAGGAGGTCTGTGAGGTATACAACTTACCGGAGGAGATCGTCAAGGAATATGTGCAGTTCGGTTCAGGTAAGTCGTTCGCTTGACTAGACATATGTTCCAGGCATTACAGGCGCTAACTTATCAATAGTCTTCAACTTGTTGCATGCCGGCGCGAGTTACCTGCGAATTCACCAACAGGGATTCGGTGCAGTCGGCGTGTCCAGGAAGTATGGTGATCGGTCTTTCGCTCGTTACCCTATTTTCTGGGGCCTCAAGAAGGTTGGGCAGCTGCCAAACCCGGATCCAACTGTGAGTGACGTGCCAGCTTTCTTTTGCGACCAATACTCCCCCATTCCTTGTCTGAGAGCCGAAGTCTGACATGTGCCTTCTTAGGACACCGCCGAATGGAGCAAGGAAACCGCATACACCACCGATGCTCCTACCATCGACCAGGAATTTGAGGCAGGCAGGGCGGACCTCAAGCGCCAGGCTCAGGAATGGGCCGGTCTTGAGAAAAACCCCGAAGCCGAGCTGTTCGTCTTTGTTGGGCGCTGGTCACTGCAGAAGGGTGTGGACCTCATCGCTGATATCTTCCCCTGGGTTCTGGAGACGTATCCCCAGACCCAGCTTGTTGTGAGTACAGCCGGCATGATGCGAAGTCCCTGGCTTGCGAGCTAACCATTTGGCAGTGCATTGGTCCCATGATCGATCTCTACGGTAAATTCGCTGCCCTGAAGCTGGCCAAGCTGATGGAGAAGTATCCCGGCCGCGTTTACAGCAAGCCTGAGTTCACGGCGCTGCCTCCTTACATCTTTAGCGGTGCAGAGTTCGCACTGATCCCCTCGCGAGACGAACCCTTCGGTCTCGTTGCTGTCGAGTTCGGTCGCAAGGGAGCCCTGGGCGTCGGTGCCAGAGTTGGTGGGCTTGGACAAATGCCTGGCTGGTGGTACACGGTCGAGAGCACCAAGGCAAACCATCTGCTCCACCAGTTCAAGAACGCCATTGTGGCAGCCCTGAAGACTGACAC
Organism: Diaporthe citriasiana; assembly: GCA_014872975.1. Lineage (NCBI taxonomy): Eukaryota > Fungi > Ascomycota > Sordariomycetes > Diaporthales > Diaporthaceae > Diaporthe > Diaporthe citriasiana. The sequence continues at coordinate 4,468 of JADAZS010000051.1, read as the reverse complement.
GCAGACCCGGGCTATGATGCGCGCATACTCAGCCAAACAGCGATTCCCCGTTGCCGAGTGGCTCGAGAAGCTCGAGAAACTGCAACAAAACGTGATCAGGCTCTCTGAGAAGACTGCCAAGAAGGCCAGCAAGAAGAAGTTCTTGTCCAGCACGATGAACCTGCTGAACCCGAGCAAGGAGGCGCTGAACACCGAGATCCAGCTGCAGGACCGCACTCCAGCCTGGATGACGCAGGTTCCGGACCACGACGATGACGCCTCCACGATGAACGGCCAATCTCGTCTCACAACAGCCCTGAACACCCCGATGCAATCGCGCCCTGTTTCGCCCGGCGGCTACGAATCCGCCGTGAGCTCGCGTTCTGGCACACCATTGCCTTGGAATCCTGGCCATGGTCGCATGGAATCCGAATCTCCAAGCGTCCTGTCCTTCTCTCGGCCATTCGCGCTGGGCATGCAGAACAATGCCAGTCGGGCGTCCATGCTCAGTGTTGACGAGGTCGTCGGTGAGCGACATGACTTCAAGCTCCAGCAGACGGATCCTTTCTTCACCGACTCCAGAGGCGATTTCTACACCGAGTTCGAGAAGAAGCTGGGCTCCCTCGACGCGAGCAACTCGATCTCGGACCTCTGCATCGAGGACTATCTGATCAAGTCCGAGAAGGAGTGGTTTACGGAGTTCCGTGACGTACGACTGGGTCGGGGCCGTGGCCGTGATTCCTCGGCGTCCAGGCCTGGGTCCCGCGCCTCGTCTCGCAACGCATCTCGTAACCGCTCTCGGTCGCAGCTTCGGTTGTCTCTTGGGCACGAGCGTCGGCCTTCCCGCCTCATGAACGCCACGCCTGCGGGCAGTGACGCGGGTACTCCGAGCGAGGACGACGACTATGAACGACAATTTGAGCTGCCCCAGGACTACAAACCCCCCAACGGGCTCCAGAAGTATCTCCAGTACCAGCTGGGTGACTGGCCCGTCTATGCCATTCTTCTCTCTGTCAGTCAGGTCATCGCCACGAACTCGTACCAGATCACCCTCTTGACGGGCACCGTTGGACAAACTGCGACCAAGCTCTATGTCGTCGCTTCCATCTACCTGGGATCCACCATCGTGTGGTATACCCTGTCCCGGACCCTCAGCCTGGTCTACTCAACTGCGATACCCTTCTACTTCTACGGTATCGCATTCGTCATCCTCGGTTTCTCCCCATTTGCCACAGACGAGGACGTGCAAGGATGGGTACAAAACGTCGCGACTGGCTTCTACGCCTTTGCCGCGTCGTCCGGTGGTATCTCATTTGCGTTTAACTTCGGCACTGACGGTGGCTCTACCGTGTCTACCTGGATTATGCGTCTGGCAATCATCCAGGGCGTGTCCCAGATCTATACGGTTGCCCTCTGGGCATGGGGTAGCTCCATCAGCGACGCGGTAGCCGACGGGGAGACCGGTGCTTACTCACTCGCCAACTCTCCCTGGATGCTCGCCGTGTGCCTGCCCGCAGCCCTCGTCCTCTGGGCCATCGGCACCGTCCTCTACCTGGGCCTGCCTGAATTCTACCGCGAGACGCCCGGCCCCGTGCCACAGCTGTGGAAGACGCTGCTCAAGCGCAAGACGATCGCGTGGTACCTGCTCGCCGTCATCATCCAGAACTACTTCCTCTCGACGCTCTACGGCCGCAACTGGTTCTTCCTCTTCTCGTCGGCGGTCCTGCCGACCTGGTCCGTCATCCTGCTCGCCCTCTTCTTCTTCACCATCCTCTGGTGTGTGGTCCTCTTCGGCCTCGCCAAGGTGTCCCAGTCGCACCCGTGGCTGTTCCCCATGTTCGCCGTGGGTCTGGGTGCTCCCCGCTGGGCGCAGATGTTCTGGGGCTGCTCACGCATCGGCCTCTGGCTGCCGTGGGCGGGTGGCGCCGTCGCCAGCGCCGTGCTCAGCCGCCTCGTGTGGTTGTGGCTCGGCCTCCTCGACTCGGTCCAGGGCGCAGGTATTGGTATGATCCTCATGCTCACGCTGACGAGAGTCCACGTCGCAGCCGCCGTGGTCGCCGCGCAGGTGCTGGGATCCCTGGCCACCATCGCCGGTCGCGCCACGGCGCCCGACAACCTGGGCCCCGGCCCTGTCTTCCCTGACCTCTCCCAAGGCGCAGGGCACGTCCTCGGCAGCGCCTGGTTCTGGGTTGTGCTACTGCTCAACCTTGGTATTTGTGCTGGGTATTTCAAATTCTTCCGCAAGGAACAGGTTAGCAAGCCGTAAGATGGGCTTGAACAGGTCATTGTTTTTTTTTTTGTTCAATGGGGTCTATCTGGTGTATATTTGGGGTTTCGGTATATACGGTATATAGATGTTGGGCCTCTTGGGTATACTGCATGGAGTACGGATGTTGTACGTAAGGGACTGGGAATTCCTAATGTCTATTTTACTTGTTTAAGAACGATATCCTCCGGGTAAACTTTGAGTGTTCTGTGCCGCTTTAGGAAATCTTAAAGATTCATGGTGTAGCAATGGTACGGTAGGTATAATCTGGTATATATTATGTTGGTTACAGGCTACAGCAATTAGGGCTACCCTATACCTACTGGCTATAAGTAAGCTATAGATTATATAAGTAGTTACGTAACTAGTCAGGTAACTAGTATTATCTACTATTTATAGTAAATTAACTATACTTGTATACCCCTATTAGGTTATATTAAGTCCCGGGTATATAAAAGAAGTGTAATATCCTTATTATATATAATCTACCTAATCCTTTTTTAGTTAGTATAATTATCATATAGCTAAAACGGGTATAGTTAAAAGTATAACTAATAGTATAAGTAATTTATAAGGGTAACCTTATAGTTACTTAGTAGGTATTTCTATAAATATTACAGGTATAAAAGTAATAATATAAGCCTTTTTATAGTTATTAATTAACTTCTTATAGTAGTAAAGTTAATTAAGTAAGTATTATTAATTATCGGCAGCTATATATCCCTTCTAGTATATAAGGTATTAAGGGGATTTTTTCTTCCTAAATAGTTACTTATTAATAATTTTCTTAACCTTAAAGTATTTCTCCTATTTACTAGTAGATATCTTATTAGAAGTATACTTTATAGGTACTAAAGATAGCGGTTATCGGCTAAAAGAATTATCCTTAGGTTTATAAGGAAGTAGGTATTAGATATTAATAATATAATACCTACTAAAGTTAGGGTTAGCTTTATTAAAGTCTAATTTATAAGTAAATATAAATATCTTTTATACCATAGTAAAGGGACTACCTTAGAGAGATAAAGCCTTCTTACCTATATATAAAAATAGCTTCTAGGCTTTTTTATATTTAAGCTATATCTTATTACTTACCTTAAACTCTAATTAGTAGTATTTAATATTATATAGGTACTTCTTCTTAGTAGCTATAATATTTATAATAAGTTAAGTATTATAGTAAAAGTATTTTTATATAAAGTAGATTTCTATAATATTTTTAGGAATATTCTTAACTAAATAGTTAATAAGAAACTAGATCTTAAATCTAAATAAATACTTATAAGGGCTTATATTAAGTATATAAGTATAAATATTATTTAAGTTTTATTATAAAGAGGGAATAATATTAACTTAGTTATAATCTAGTATATACTTAGTATAGTAGTATTTAATTACTAGCTGTTATAAGTCTCTTACTAAGGCCAGGTAGGGGAAGGTCTCTTATAAGAAATTATTATCTTCTGGGCTACTATCTTAAGATTACTATATTAATAGAAGATTATTACTTACCCCCTCTACCTATCCCCACACAGAAAAGGGGGCCCCTTTTTTTTATACTATACTAATATCCTATATATATATAGGATTATATATTATACATTATAACCTATAATAATTCTTTTCCTCCTTTAAGGCTACTACCCTAGTAGGTAGTTTCTAATAATACTACTTATAGCTAGTACCCTTTTATATAAGTTAGTATATAGTAAGTTATATAAATCCTGATTTAATACTTTTTATCTTAGAGATTAAGTTATATAACTTTCTTACTTCTTCTTATTCTTTACTTCTATTTACTAATAGCTAGTAGGAAAAACTTATATCTTTCTTTTTATACTTAACTATAGGGATAATTACTAAGAATAGGGATAACTATTTACTAATAACTTGGTCTTTAATAGGTGATAAGATATTAAGGTATATATATTATAGCTATAAGGCTTAGTAGGGTACTATAATAATAATAGCTACCCCTTCTAGTTTTTAAAAGCTATAATAGCTATAATAGCTTTAAGGGCTTTAAAAGCTTTAAAGCTTTTAAAGGCTTTAATTACTTATTAGTTTTCTTATACTATCTTTTACTTTAAATTAGCCTCCCTTTTACTCTATATTTATAATACTTTTATTATACCTTTTTTTCTTCTTTCTTTTATAGTTATTATTTAAATTCTTCTACTTCTTATACTTGTTTATTAATCTTTCTATCTATCTTTTATAATA